>NWSH02000019.1:3881288-3894325 GCA_002382865.2 Heliothis virescens
TATCAATAAAGCTGTGGGTTATAATTAACATAGAAAGCAACATATTAATTTGCTATCATCGCCATTTTAATGATCAATATGCGATTGTGTAATTGCGGTGTAAGCAACTGGTATAATATAATCAGTTTAGAGGCGGACACATCTCTGTGTACATGATTAATTTTAAATCGACCGCGTCGGTAGCAGAAACTAGTATTTGCTGATGTTTTATTTATTGACTTTCGCTTGTAAGCTTGGTTTACCTACTGTTTAATTTATGTGCGTGTACTATCGGCACGGGACAGGTATGACTATCCAATATTGAGGTATCTGAGTGGGGTGTCTGGGTACCCCAGCTTCGCAAAACTATCGTAGCAAAACAAAAGCCTGTTACTGCTTTTGTTAACGTAATTTTAAATTATCTGGGGATAGGTATGGCCTATTGGTGTTAAGTATTTGGGAGCCTCGGTACCCTAGTTTCGATGACTGCCAAAGCTAAACGAGAGCCTGTCGTACTGCATAGTCACAGATTAAAAACATAACCTTTCTTCTGGCTCAGTCGGGTAAAAAATACAAGTAAAAATTTATAGCAGTCTTCGTCATACATAAAACCAAAAAAAAACCTTACCAGTTAGAAGCATATTTAATCGCAAAACGCAATTTAATAGAAGATCGACTTATAATATACAAAAATAACTCATTAATCATACTTTGATAGGTGGTCTATTAAAAGAATATTACGCTTATAAGCTTGGTTTTTGGGCAATATAATTTATTTATTCTTTAACAACTAATGACGAAAATATTTAACCGTGAAACGATTGATTTGATAATGTCCATGTCAGTCATTAACGTCTTAGCATCAATCAAAGATTATTACGATGATGTTAGTACGAAGTTACGTAAAGTCGTAAATCTGATCAAAATTTTCAAATTCAACGTATTAAAACATATTAAGTTATAAAATATGTTTTAAAATTATTCTCAATAGTATCTTAAAACCAACAATATTTCCGGGAATGTTTCATGTCATTTTTGACTTACTTAATCTATGAATGTGCAGCTTTTTAAAATTCTTAGTCCTTAGTACCAAAAAAACAAAAGAACGAATAATTTGTCTATCGTCCTGACTATAATATAGTCAGGACGATAGACAAATTATTCCAATAACATAAAGGACACACTCTTAAAGGTCCTCTTTTTCCATTACGAAATGTTTTAAATTCTCTAAAATTAGGTGACTCACTTAATTTTTAAAACCTACTCAAGAATGCACAAAGAATATAGGCAGGTTAATTTACAGAAAGCGTTGAAAGTTTATCGCCAATAAGTTCAACGATCTCTTATCATGCAGGTACAATATACATCACGAGAGCAGCTATCTCTTTGACGGGCGTGTGACTACGAGGCAGACCCTTATCAGACTACCTAAAGTACTTACACCTTATCAGTTAACCGGCTCAGGAATTTTGGATTGGGAGAACAATTTTGATGTTACTGATGGGTTTTTAATCGTGTTTATTAAGAAAAAAATATGTTTAGCGAAGACAGGGTAAACATAACTCTAGTAAGGACCCCGGTTTATTATTTAATTGTAAGTGTAGTTGTAATACAGATTATTGCATAAAAGTATAATACTGCATATAATGCTGTAAATTGCTTTTATCTCATTAATGGCAATCCTAAATCCTAACCTATGGACTTTAAGTTTGTAAAAGGAATATTTCTCTGGGGTATAAGGTATTTCGAATCGAACATGTCCCACATTTTCATTTTCTTACAATAAAAAGTACAACTATTTCATCGGCGCCATGTTAACTGCAAGTGACAAGTGACAGCTGTCACATTTCCCGCGCAAATGTAAACATGGCCGCTTATCTATGTCATTACGTTTTCCAACATGCTTAAATATTGGTTTATACTTATTTATAATCTAATCCTATGAAAACCAAACACGTGGTTTATCAAAATATTTGAAGTAAGTTTTGTAAACAGCTAAGGTAAGTGCTTGTTCTTATTTGCGTCGTTACTGAGTAATTACAATGTTTGATTAAGTGCAAAGAGTTGTATGTCCTAAATAACACTTTGGTGTTACGAATCACTTCTATATTTAATCGAATTCTAAGTTATTGTTGAAATGTGAAATCGAGAACTAAGAACAATGTAAATTGTTAGGAACGAATCATAAAATAAAGCACAGAACTCGGGTCCACACCTTAGATTCTTCTGACCAATTAAGGTCTTCTAATTATTATTATTCATAGAATTCCAAGTTTGTCAATTAATCTTGGAATGTTGTTTCAGTCTGATGCACTAAACCTGTCAATGTCTAGTTTATGGACTGTCTCAAAAACAAATTCAATTAGGTACTGATTGATTTTATACCACAAAAAGATAAAATTCTGTGCTTACGATAGACAGCCAATTTACTCTCTTCTTCAATCGAAATTCAACTAAAAATCAGCTGTTTATGACGAGAAAACTTAAAGAAATCTTACATCTATCTTACCACTATATTCTCTAAAGTTGCATTACTAAACATTTATCACCAGCAAACAATACAAGTTTCCCAACAAATAGGCTTGCTAGCTCTAAATGTCATCAGTCTACCAAATTAATGATGCGAAGTTTCGCAGCCTAAGTGTTCAAAGCGCTTCCTTCCATCAGAGATATATTCAAATTACAAAAGAGAGTGCTAGTTCATAAAATCAAGTGCTGAGACATGGGAGTGTCACAGACGAGAGGGGGGAGGGGGGAACTAGGGCTGCCTGTAAAGTGTTACGTCATTTCCCCGTAACACAATCCTTTGATAGAACGCCTTGCAATTAGGCACTAGTGTTTACCCTCATTTCTAGTGTCTAAAAAGTATGTAACATTCTTTTTGTGTATAACTGTTTTAACATAGCTACAGCTATGTAACGAAGTGCAGATTTAAAAATAATGTCATTGAGCTTTTTAATGTTTATAATTACTTTGACGTCATAACTTAGGTGTGATAATGTGATGAACTTTAGCAAGTTATCAGAGGTCGACAAAAGCATGTCAATTAATATTTAGCACGACCACACAGCGTGGACACTACTCAAAACAAAACATAATTAGAGTTAGTTGATTATACATAAAAACAACTTTTAGTATTTCCTAGAATTTTAACCAAATTACTTGATAAACTGGGTTCATTTTGCGCTGTAAAGGTTAACGATAAACCCTTAATAACAAAACTTGGTAACCCTGGTAGGGATTGTCGCGAAATGGCTCGTATATCATCAGTGCATGAAGGTATCTCCGCCAACGGCCCAACTTGCCGGGTTATCGCCACAATGGATAAAATTATTAAACGCTCTAGGTGAGCTTATGAAATAAAGTGATTTTATCATCCCTATAAAAGATAAAATCATCCTCGAAAGCCGATTGTTCGAAAAATCGGTTTCAGTTCGCGCCGAATTCCGTCGACGTTACGTGAAGTTTGAACATTTTTCTTGGTGAAGCGATCTTGTGAGGCTAAACGATATTGCCACGTTGTTACACGGTTTATGGCTTTCATTGTTTTATTACTGAAAAGATTGGTCATATGACTGGAAATAGTAACGACATTTTCAAACATTGCTTTTTAACTGACAAAATGAGTCGGCACAAACTTATTTATAGAGCTCACCAAAATGTAATGTTTTCCAAAAAGTTTTCCCTCGTAGTCAAAAATGCGTATGTAAAGTCCTTTGCGTTTTCCCCTAATTCCTATCCTACAAAGAGCTTACGAAAAACATTCCGCACATCCAGCATCGCATTCCAAAACTCGGCATACTTGCTGTCAACAATTTGAACTCGAACCGTGCCACAAACGACAACCAATCAAGAACGTGTCCCATTTCTGGTCTACTTAACGTTTTCTCAGAGCTAGACGTCGGGACGTGTTGTAACAGTGACATGGTTTGAACACAAATCGGTAATGCGTCCAAGAGGACCGTAAAGTGGCAGCCCACGCGGTGAAACTCTTGCTCACTGCGATACCACTCACCTGAATACACGACTTGAAACAAGAATTGTGTCAGACGACGAGTAAAATTTTACATAAGCCTTGTTTAGAGACAAAAAGTTTATTACAATATTCGGTTGATGCTCCGGGAGACAGCGCGGAATTCTTATTTTATTGGACTTTTTATCCCAACCGGTTATCAAAAATGTGGAACTTTTACAAGCCAACTTGCATTTTTGTTACTTGTGGCTGGTATTTTTAATAACGGAAAAGGATGCGAGGGCAATTTATCTGCTATGCGCGGATAGTTTGCAATATTTATAACCAGAGTATTTAAAATTAGCAATAACACAACTAAACTGGCTACTTCTATTCAACTTTCTACCAATCCGAACTATCTTGATTGAGGGAAACCGGCAAGTTTTACTGTTAATATGGAACCTAATTCTAATACGACGCTGGAGATTCTAAACACTGTAGATGGTCCTCATTTACATAAACAGACGATGTTATTCGACGTAGAAGCAATAAATTGGCCACAGAGAAGTGAAACGAGCGACAAAGCCCATAAGTAGTTGGAACAATAACACTTCATGTACGGAATGACATGTATGCCTTTACATTGACTTTAGTTTTGAATACTGTGATGGCTCTGAGAAATTCCTTTGGATTAATGGCGCTAGTTGGGCATTAAATCTATCGGCATTTGCATTAAATAATAGGACCATTACATACAAACAGCGTTGCATGTGATATTAATATTATTTTTTTATTCAATAATTTATTATCTGCTTTTATTTATCCATCAAAATAGCGCCTTTTCAGTCATAGACAAATGCCGTCTAATAGAATCTTCAAACCTCCTTTCATAATCGTCTCCATTGACAATAGTCGCGTGTCCAGACCGGTCGGTGTTCAATTAAGCGTCGAGTGATTTGTGAGCGGATGCTGGCAACACTGACTGTGACTGGATTCTTGCACCCGCAGCACTATCGGAGCCATTCTGTGTTACTAACTGCTTTCTATAAAGCTGTCCTCTAACTTGCCCACACGAATTGATATCAGGATCGGGACTCGTTCCATCTGAGTTATTTGGAATTCTATATTTGAATTTGAGTTTTTTTTTGTTAGAATTTGAGCAACATGACATGTGTGACATTTCACAAAGCAAATCACTGGTATGTGATTGCATCCTAGAAAATGCGTCAAAGATTACGAAAATCGAAATGTTTTTACAAAGGAAATACATACATAATAAAAACTCGTAATATCACATACATAATAGTACAGCCAGTCGAACATAAACCACTATAATCTCTACGACATTTCTCATAATGAACGCCATTTTTACTGCCTAGTATCTATTGTGAACGAGAACTTAAACCTAAGATTTATATCCCACTTATAATCTTCACAAATAGTGCTGTTTAAATAATACAAAGCTATAAACTTAGCTGAGAAACTTATTTGCTAGCCATTTGAGTGTTTTGCGGATTGACCTGGAATTTATGCGTAATGGCCAGTCAATCTTGGTGTAACAATGGCGGCCTACTATTGTCTGGTTTATGTGGTCGTTCTTTAGGAAAATGAGTTTGGAAATGTAAAGAATAATGATGTGAAGGTATAGAATTGGTGATGTTTAAGCTGGGATGGTTTATGACCGGATGGTTGCGGGACGGTTCGAAAGGGTTACTGTGGTCCTGGTACACAAAGGGCTCCAGAAGGAAGCTCAATCTATTGGTTTTCTAAAAGTAACATGATACTTGCGAAAATGATTACAAATTTTCCATTATCGAATCAACAGCTTATTTTAAGAAGTTGATTTGATAATTACCTCGTGTATTACCCATTAATCCTTGGAGATCTTTTATAATTTTTTCATTTGATAGTTCCTCAGGACGCGTGATGAAGCGAGTAAAACATGCAAAAAAGCAAGCACGAAACCAACTTAAATAAATATTTTTAAAGAAGATACACTTAACGAGTTTCACCAAAACATTTGCCAAAAATCCTATATTTACCTTTAATTAAAAAATCCTTATAAAATACAATTCCTAGCCCGTATTTCATGCACTTAAAATACTATTTTCGCTTCATCAAAGTTTCTCCAGCATAGCACGCTAAGGCGTAGGATTTGCTACTTAAGAAGCATAAGTTTTTAGTCTAATTAATCTAGGGTGGAGCGGCCGAAGTGGATTAATTACCGGTGCATGCGTACCTATTAGCCCTTAGTAGGGTAATGGAGGAAGCTAAATTAGTGGGGTAATTGCGATGTGGTATGTCATATAGGAAGAATTATTATTCTGATATGAAAGACAATCTGATGATCAGATTTCTTGAAATAAATAGAGGCTAAGTTTATTTGAAAAATTACCGCTGTTGTTTATGAAAAATTAAACAATTTTTTTATATACAGGAATATATATGGAATATAGGTACATTATTTAAATAAGACAGAAGTTTCACAGGTTCTAGCTGAGAAATAGTGCCCTAGTTTTTTTTTTTTTATTTTGCCAACTTTTCTATGGCATGATCTGTCTGATAGCTATCTAGAACTTTATCTGGAACCTATTAAACTGGCCGATAATTTTAAATTGCGTTATCTGATATTTTACAAGACAATGGTCTTCAACTTTAATCTGCGTCTTTAAAGCGTCTGCCGAAATGACGCGCGGAAAAAACGCTGGTATAAAAGCACCCTAAGATATAACTGTCGATGTATAAATTGGCTATTTGCACAGCGGGTACATGTTATACGATAGGTTGATGTGCCGGACGGTATTCAATTTATTGTAAGATTGCTCCCGTCAAACGTGGATTTATGAGGGTATCGATAGACATACTGATGCTTGAACATTTGAACATTAACACCATATTTGAGAGTGTATGATAGATCGATAGCGATATTTTTTGGGAAAATGAACCTTATTTCTTACGTAAATGGTTCAATTTGTACCACACATTTGATTAAAAAAATATTTTCAGTCAAAGATTCCTATGGTTAAAATACATACTTAATGGATTAATTTGCCCATCTGTCCTGCACAACCCACTTATCCGGGCAACCCGATACCCCTTGGTAGATAAGACCGATTGTTAAACTTTCTGGCCTCTGACTATCCTACTACCCAGTACTCCTCAGATAAAAATAACTTAAAACTGCATTTATTCCAACTTAATGGCATTGTCCTACTTGCTAACGCAACTAAACTTTAGTGTACCAGTACCCTATTAAATTCAAGAATAGACTAAAAGGTGCAAAAAGATTACGTTTTAATTCAGTGATAAAACGGTTTCATAGCTTTGAAAATACTCTGTAATGTATGTAATAAAGTAAATCATCGATGAGGTTTTCTTTTCTTTTGTTCTAGAATTGAGACTGGTGCCTCTTATTTAAGTTTGTCTGCAATTATTTCAAGTTGTCAGCCCAACTTTGCACGAAACAAGAAAAAAGTCAAAGTCTTAGTGAAGTCCCCAAAAAGTGTTTGAACAAGAAAAGTTCTCCATCTTCTGAGAATTAGGACAGTTAAAAATGGGCGCATATAACAATTTATCATTACAAAAATTTTTGTTTTACGATCTCCAAGTGAAACACTTATGACGAATAGTCAAAAAATTTAACAAATGGTTGTGAGAGCATTTTCATCAATCAATCATTCGTCAATTGTTTGTTTGTTTATAAAACGCATACCTAAAGTACTTAAACATAAGTGTCCATCACAATGATAGGCAACAGCACTAATATTTACGTTTGCTTAGCTAATGATAGGAAATAGGAAGCGTCGGGAGAGCCATAATGATGGATTTAGAACCGCCATTAAATCTTACTTGATCTATTATGAAAACTAATACATATAACGTAAATAAGACCCATTTAGCAAGGAAATGTAGAATACACAACGATTTCAACACAGCTTAATGCTATTATGAACTTTATGGTTAATAAAGATGAGCTAAAACTTGAAGAAATATGCAGTTCAAAAGATTTTCGTGGATCTCTCTTGGTGGCCTGTTCTAATGTTTTATTAAATGGAACATAGTTTATGGCATTACGCAGGGTGGTCAGAAAATTGACGTTCTAAATGAAGATGCCTCTTAAAGAGGGCTATGTGAATCATCATAAGAGGCACATCAGATAAGGTCGATCCTTCAGGATTTTAACACATTCTCTTTGATTGATCTACATCTTGATACCCCAACCCGTACATACATTGTATATCACTCAACGAATTTTATAGTCACCAAACCGATATCTGTATCAGCCGTAAACGCAAGACATCTATCAAAGTAACACCGAGCTCCGACATTTTTATAGTTACGATCCAAACAATAAAACGCTACATTTGTATTCAAAAGAACTGTACCAATTTCACTGTAATTCGTTCCCTGAACACACAAGCACATTTGAGTTTAATTAGTAATGAAAACTGAAGCCGAGTTCAAATGTCGAAGCCATTGATTTCCGCGTGAGTACACCTGGATGGAGCACTGACGTTTATTGAGGATATTGAGTTGTTCCACGTCCAATACACTGTCGGTTGTAACAGTTAAAATGTCGCGGCACACTCAAGCTGTAAGTTATACCCGCCATGTTATTTAGGTGCCTGCTATTGTGCCTGTGGTTGGGTAACGGAGAGAAATGTCATAATTCTAACTGCTTAACCCACGGAGAAGTGATGTAAGCGACTTTGTGACATGTTCGAGATGTTGGAGCATACTAAACAATGTTAGGTCGTTATGCTTTGTAATTAACAGATAGACATTAATATGGTTCGAGATTGCCTTGTTGGTTCTGTGATCATAATACCTATGATACTCAGCCTTAGTTCTCTCTAAATAAATTCAGGATGAGCTTGTTTTCAAACCTGTGCCTGTGCAGGTGCTATGGTAGAGTTTATTTTTAACGGACGTCAAACAATGTGACTATTATAATTTTCTTTGTTTCTCTCCTAAAATCTTCTGTAGCTTTTGTGAAATGTGGTATCAGTATACCTTTGCCTATAGTTAGCAGATTTTACGAGCAGGTATTAGGCAAGTTTTATGCTTTCTAATAGATCTTATTCTAGCAATAAGTGGTACCTAAGCCTGTCTAGAGATTGTTGAGTAACTTTTTTACGACAACACTTATAAACTAATTGTAGGCTGCCATAAAAACTGTTCAAGGTTTATGAACTTTACGATAGGCGCTGAATTGACGGAAAATTTAATTGTACGAGTTGCAGCCTGTTTTATTTAGCTTACTAGGTATGAAGGAGTTATAAAATACGTAAAGGTTGTACACAGTCTGGGTATGACAAAGTTATCTTAAATCCCTCCTGCAGTGCTTAGCTAAGTAGCGATAATAAGATGCTGTAAACTTTCATACTTAGTCAGTGATGTGATTAAGAAGTAGCAAAAAAATTACCGTCGCCGTAAATAAATTGCCGTCCGAAACATAGCATACACACGACTTAGATACAAGCGAATAAATATTCTTAATTTTAACCAAAGAAAATCCTTTTCATGCCAATGTTTGTACAAAAGCAAAAGTTGTAAATTAAATAATTATTATTTAATATTAACTCTATTTTCAAGAAATTGGTCATAAAGTTTTATCAATAACAGCTTCTGTGAGAAATTGATGTTTTAACCAAAGTTAGTAATAAGATTGAAACTTAGCAATCCGTTCTAATGGTTTCAATTGTTTCAAACTCATGATGGATTCTCTAAGGCAATTGCAGAAGTTCAGTCGGCTATTATTATTAACGTTTGCTTAAAGTTTTTCACAACCAAGTGAAGATTGAGAACATTTTATTAAACTTTGTTAATCGCATCATATTCTATAACAAAGAGAAACTAAATGTTGATCCATATTTTTTTTGGAAATAAGAGCTAGGTACATTCGAGGTAAACTTCATTTATCATCGCATTGTAAAGTTATGTGATCTAATAGGTCGATGATAAATGTAGCTTTACTAGCTTTTCAATCTACCAGATCTAGACCACTTGGTTTAGTGCCTAGTTGATCTTCAAAATCTATCTCTGCTAGTAACTCACTTTTGTCCTAGTGAATCCCTGGTTCTTTTATAACAACTGAGTTTATTTATACCAAGAATTGTTTTATTTATCAAGAGCTCCCAAGTGGATTGAGGCTTATAATCCACACGATTATTGGGGCTTATTGAGTTTCAAATCTTTTTTGATGTTCACTTGTTTAAGGCGGTTCAGTGGCACTCGTAGACTTTGATGTATTTCAAGCTTGGTAGGAAATATGCTTACGAAGGTATTCTTTGCGTTGTTTAATAAGTCTTCACTTCCTAGTGACTTATATCCTGAGGTGTTTGGTAAGGTTCAACGAGAGTTTTTATGTAACTGATATATAAACTTCAGGCTGATTTGGGAAAACTGACCGGACAACCCTGCACGCGATGCGAGGAACAAATGTCATCTCATAATTTACATAGCCTTTTACCAACTGTGTTGCGGTCGGCTTCCAGTCTAACCGTATGCAGCTAAGTATTAGTGTTTAACATGGAGCGACTGCCTACCTGATTTCTGAACCCAGTTACCCGGGCAAGCCGATATCCATTAGTACATAACTAAGACTGATTGTCAGACTTTCAGGCTTCTGAGGAGCCCGTGACAAGGTGGATCCATCCACGAACCGACTGCGCCAAGAGCTTGTTACTTAGTCATGGGCTCCTCGAGAAGAAGAAATATAACTGCAATAGACAGTATGTTTTGCTATTGAAATACAAATATTTGTACTCTATCTCAAGATCATATCAAAACACAAAGAAGATTGACATATAATGTACCTAGACATAAAACTACAATCAGAAACAGACAGCAAAGCCTTCGACCATAATATCCGTTGAAAGAGCATATCATAAAAAGAAATCCTGCCTAAAATGGCCCCTTTGACCCGAATAAAAAGAGCTACTTATGTGTAAGGGCTCTTTAGATTTATGTACCGCCTATTCTAGATTTCAGATACGCGACATCAACTGGATAAATTGGGGACTAGACCATTTCACTTACGATCGTATATTTTTTGTCTCTGTTTTTGAATAACCAACCTGTCTACAATAAAGTGAAAGGTTTGGATAAATATTATATTTCTAATTTAACAGAACTTGCGTATATATTTTGGGCATATCGGGTCTGAAATGGTAAGTAATAAAGGCGTCCTAGCCGATTGTCGGCTGCGGCATATGTTTTTATATAAGGTGATCAGCCATATTATAGGGCATAATAATATTATAGTGCACAAGCATTTGCGCAGACACAGGTGCCTATTCCCTCCCTCTCTATAATCAGATGGATCGGCAATCCGACGCGACTTGAGAGAGATTCCGGAGAGAGCGATGGTAGCCCAACCAGAGAATTGAATCCGAGACATCGTGCACAGCAGTCGCGCTATGCTACAACTAAACCAACGAGACAATTCAGTTCAATGTCAGTGTTCATGTATTATCTTGGTTAATGTAACAGTGTCTGAGGACCGATAATATCGCTGGAAGTCTTTGTTATATCGCAGTCCTTTATTGAATAATGCCAGGACTACACATAATATGACCCAACTATTGACTTACTTAAAATATATCCGTAATTGACTTGAGTATTCGAACAAACACTCCAGCGGTTCTTATTCCTCTTCAAAGTCAACCATGCTTGTCGAAGTGCACGGCGGCTATACTTTAAAGTTCCAAGCTTAGTATTAACTATGTAGCCGGGATTATTTGCTGGTTTATGCATTTCTTTGTATGAATACTAGCTTCTGCCAGCGGTTTCACCCGCGTCCCGTGAGAACAAGTCGGCGCACCCGGATAAAAAGTAGCCTATAGGCTTCCTCGATAAATGGGCTATTTAACACTGAAATATTTTTTCAAACCGGACCATTAGTTCCTGAGATTAGCGCGTTCAAACAAACAAACTCTTCAGCTTTATAATATTAGTATAGATAGGTAAGTAATGCCGTTAAGGGTGCATTGCAATCATTCATATTTATTTGCTTAAAATTACAAATCCAACATAATTTTAAAAGTAAGTTTGAACTTATTTCAGGAACTACGATACTGGTCCGATTAAAATATTTTTTTTCAGTGTTTGATAGCCCATTTATCGAGGAAGGCTATAGGTCCCGGCGCATAAAGTAATGCCCACGGGACGCAGANGTAATGCCGTTAAGGGTGCATTGCAATCATTCATATTTATTTGCTTAAAATTACAAATCCAACATAATTTTAAAAGTAAGTTTGAACTTATTTCAGGAACTACGATACTGGTCCGATTAAAATATTTTTTTTCAGTGTTTGATAGCCCATTTATCGAGGAAGGCTATAGGTCCCGGCGCATAAAGTAATGCCCACGGGACGCAGATGCACCCGCTAGCAAAAGCTAGAGTAGAAACAGTTATTTAACATAACATAATACAATGATTGTCATATGTTCATATGCTTAGTATCACAATCCTGACCTACACCAACATTTCTCTATAAACACAGAGCTAGACACAACTAGAAATGCTATTCTCCGACAATGTCTGTAACGGACTGCAAGTCGAACAATGGCGTATTATTGTCAACTATGTCAATGTCAAGTCACACAGTTATACATAGTTTCTATGTCATGTGTATGAGTGTTCTTTCTTTAGATTTTTATGTAATTGGGTTTGCAGCCACTTCTAGGTAACAATTAATCTACATTTTTATTTCACAAGGTTAAAATTACTTCATGATTCTTTAGAGTGAGAATGATATTACATAAGGCTTTACCATTCGTAAAATTACACTAACGAGTAGTTTCATAAAATCCAGATAAAGTTCTAGATACGAATGGCTGTCTGACAGATCATACCATACTAAAGTTTTCAAAAATAAAAACATTTCTATGGCACTATCTGCCAGATAGCTATCTAGTACTTTACCTGGAACATTTGAAACTGGCCGCAGGTATATCAAACTCAAAATGTTATAACTAGAGCACATTGTCGTGTTTATGATTATACTGTAGATTCATTAGGGTTCCGTACCCAAAGGGTAAAAAACACTGAAAGGGATAAAAAAAATAAAACTTTTCACATGGCTCTAGAAGTCGGTGTCTG
>NWSH02000019.1:3894911-3907687 GCA_002382865.2 Heliothis virescens
AGATTATGGGAAGTACTAGTTCTATTTTGATGATCATGAGTGAGTGAGTGTCGAAAATATGAAACTTTGCTTTCGCTTAACTTTGAAACTAAATTATCTACACACTTGAAATTCTGGTTTTTAAGTACGTGATTATAGCTTTCTGGATGATGAAAATTTCAGCGTTCTAGTCTTATCTAGAGGTTCTCGAATAGAGGCCTGAAAATGCGGCGAAATGGTTCCAGTAAAGGATGGTACGGCAGTGTTTGCTTTGCGCTCGACTTGGCGGGGGCACTGCCGTGCCCCCAAATATACAAAACAAATGTAACTAAGCGATGATTATAGCTAATGTAATAATAAAATGTATTAGTTTTATTTGATAGGCAACATTGGCAATATTGCCAATGTTGCCGGCAATATTGGTATTTTACCGGCAGTGGGAATATTGGGATTATTGCCGGCAGTGGGAATATTGCCGCCAGGCACATCTCTAATCGGTGAACATACATAAAAAAAAAAAAAAAAAATTGAGAACCTCCTCCTTTTTGGGAAGTCGGTTAAAAACGGAATCCTATTACTAAGACTTCGTTGTCTGTCTGTCTGTCTCCACGCTGTATCTCATTAACCGTGATAGCTAGAAAGCTGAAATTTTCACAAATGATGTATTTTCGTTGCCGCTATAACAACAAATACTAAAAATTAAAAAAAGTTATATATTAAGGGGGTCCCCATACAATAAATTATAAAGACTGTGCAATTTGAATACAACGCCATCTGTTTCTCAAGCGTGGAACTACAGCTTGGTACGGAACCTTTCGCGCGCGAGTCCAACTCGCACTTGGCCGGTTTTTTTTCAAGTTTACTAACTAACTGCGGAAATCAATATTCTGTCTATCTCTGGATTTGCTTACTAGTGATACAATTTTGACATTAGCCCCATACAAGTAATGTCAAATTCCTATCTCTGGTAAGCAAATCCAGAGTTAGATAGGTTATTGGGAACGGCCGTAAATAAATAAGTATGGTTGTAACTCCTGAGCTTGTTGATAATTGTTTTAGAAAATTGACAGTAACGTGACCCAGTTTTTTGCAAACATTGACATCTAACAAAGCTTAACCGTTAGTTAAAAATAAACTGCATTAACAATTCATCGTATTTTCCTCCACAAAGATGTCCGCGTCATCACCTTCGTTTATTGTCGTGTTAAATAAGTCTGACATCTCACTGTCAGTCACTTGGACGGGACGAGTCTTAACAACTCGTATTTTAAGAAAATCTTAGAGCAATTAAACAACCGGACTGGATGCACACAGCTCTATATGATTAAGTTTGCCATATTTAACTCAGGGAAGCGTTAGTTTACTTATACATTTTCGATCACATCCTTAAGCACGTACACGGCAAAATTGAAGGTTAATGATCGATTGGTAAAATTTGTCAGATTAGGGTAGGTTGACCTGTTGTCTGTATACAAGCATAATCTTAACGCTCACAGTTAATCTGTCAAATTTTACCAATCGAACATTAACCTTCTACTATTGTTATAAGGTTGAAAATATATTCAAATCTATTTGAAGAAATTTGACAGATCTAGGTAGGTTTACGTGCTGGCGTCTGTACAATATGCTTTCATACCTTCGGCAGAAAGGAAGCCAAGGCAATGGACGTCTCCGGCAGATCAAATGCTCTAACGACAAAATCAATATGCCAAGTCTTGAACAAGTTAACTGTAATAGCTACTGCTAATGTTGTTACGGTGAAGTTTGCGAACAGTTGTCGCCTTGGATTAGCGAGGTTAGGTTGGCAGTTTGTCACTAATGACGAAGATTATCATAATGTGACAAATTGATGTCGTTACCGCTAGTTTTTGACAGGAATGCGTAAAGCTTGAGAGGGTTTGACAGGCGTAAAGATGATATCACGACTTGAAGGAGTTTCAATTGGTATAGTGCTTCTTTTTGTATATCATTATTNGGTGAAGTTTGCGAACAGTTGTCGCCTTGGATTAGCGAGGTTAGGTTGGCAGTTTGTCACTAATGACGAAGATTATCATAATGTGACAAATTGATGTCGTTACCGCTAGTTTTTGACAGGAATGCGTAAAGTTAGAGAGGGTTTGACAGGCGTAAAGATGGTATCGCAACTTGAAGGAATTTCAATTACTATAGCGCTTCTTTGTGTAGCACTATTCATATTAATACCTATGGTATTTCTTTTCCCAAATAATACCATAATGATAGAATAAAATTCTGCCAAATAATGATAGCAGTATTTTTGAAAGCCCACTTTTCCGAATTGCACATTTTTTTTTCACATAGTTTACCTTATGGTTTCCGTGTGTTGAAACTCTCTTACTGACTTAATCCGAGTAATGAAAAAATATGAATTACCTGCAACAAAAAAATACATGAAAAGTTAGTTGTATTTCTTTTAGTAACAACCTTATATTAAGGAACAGATATGTCAATATAGCTAAATTAGGTTCACGTTAGACAAATATTAAAAAAAAAACGTAATCTGTTCACCAGCAAGATTTTAAAGTCTTAAGTTTCCTAAAATCCAGGAACCACGCATCCCAATCAGCACAAAAACACCTTACAGCTCGCATTCAACAATTCCCAAAAGCTATCAATCTCTTTAAAATTATCCTTTAAATAACAACTGAAAGGCTGCTTTTAACATCATCACAAAATATACCTTTACCTTATATTTTATACCTTCCGAATTTCCCTTTGAGCGTCCGAAAAGTCGTCGAGTTTATTCCCGGGGCACTTCCCCTTCCAGATTCAAGATGAGACTTGAAAATTAAAAACCAACATCTTGGACCGGGTCTCAAGGGACCTTCATGTAAAGGTATGCTACCTTTAACTTATGTTGAAGATTATTGCATGAATTCGGAGGGGGTCTGTCTTTGAGAAATGTGCTCGGTTCATCAATGTTATATCATTGTGATGACAGTGTATTGTGTGTTTTATCGGGACTAATTGATGATAGAAATATTTTTTATGGCAGTAAAATGAATTGAAGTATAATCACTTAGTTAAAAAATACTTTATCAACTAATTAACCGAGTGCACTGAAATTAGCTTAAGAAAACTACTCCTATTTACTCAAATAAAATTCTCGTCTGCAACTTAAGTAGTACATTTTCAAAGGAAGTTAATTACAAGCAATGGTTTGAACAAGATCATTCACAGTTTTTAAATACAGTAAAAGCTCCTTATTCGCGCTTCCTTCATTCGCGTTTTCAGTATTCGCGGATTGNGAGAGACCTTCATGTAAAGGTATGCTACCTTTAACTTATGTTGAACATTATTGCAAGAATTCGGAGGGGGTCTGTCTTTGAGAAATGTGCTAGGTTTATCAATGTTATATTATTGTGATGACAGTGTATTGTGTGTTTTATCGGGACTAATTGATGATAGAAACATTTTTTATGGCAGTAAAATGAATTGAAGTATAATCAATTAGTTAAAAAGTACTTTCTCATCTAATTAACTGAGTGCACTAAAGTTAGCTTAAGAAAACTGCTCCTATTTACTCAAATAAAATTCTCGTCTGCAACTTAAGTAGTACATTTTCAAAGGAAGTTAATTACAAGCAAAGGTTTGAACAAGATCATTCACAGTTTTTAAATATAAGAAACCAAATTACAAGCTTTTTAATTTACCAAATGAAGTTGCCAGACTAAATAAATTTANAAACTAATAAAAATATAGACCTTATTATTACTACGCCTAGATTGTTTTTTCAAAAGCTATCGGCGTTTTTTGTTTGGTTCAGCGGTTCCTTTGAGGTAACATAATGTTTAGGTAAAATAAACTTATTTGTTATGACATAAAGTATATTATTAAATGCTGTCACAAATGGACGTCCCGTCCTTTGATAAGTGCCGCATTGCGTGTTGTATTGTTTTAATTTTCCATTCGTTACAAAAATTGTGATCGAGTAACCCGTATCTTCCGCTATCATCCGTCACCTAGGAACGTATCCCCTATAACCCCATATAAATTACCATTCCATATTCACGGTTTCTGTATTCGCGGCATATTTACGGAACCTAAACCCCGCGAATGAAGAGCTTTTACTGTATAAGAAACCAAATTACAAGCTTTTTAATTTACCAAATGAAGTTGCCAGACTAAATAAATTTAAACGGAATGGTAGCGGTGAAATATTCAAACAAAATAAATGTGTATCGTGGTTCGGCTGGACGTAGTACTCCAACTTCTTTCAGACTTTTATTGCGAAGCTACATCAGGATCGTATCGAATCGCCGATCTGGGTGTTTGGCTATGTGATAGGCGACAGCGTTTTAAATAATACAAGTTATTGCCTGACCGGTAAGAAAACCATATTGAAACGGTGTTTATTTCGGTGCGGAGAATTTTAGCGCTAGTCGTGTAGCTAAGGTGTGAAAAAGTAAGCTTAAACGTTTGGCATTGCAATTTAATGATTTCATTAAACATATGAGTTAGACAATCAATGGACATAATTTAAAACAGATTAGTGTTTTTAAAACACTTAAAAATTTCAAAACAGTGGGTACAATGATTTCACGGTTTGGTCCTAGATGAGCGGGCAATATACTAACTTCACGCATCAAGTCGCGAGTCAAACTTAGTATCGGATAAAAAAGTATGAATCCCATTGCTTATGAGTACCCCAGAAAAAGGAATAAATCTCATATTTCCCGTCTCATTACTCGCTGTCCGCCGCCGAAGGGCCCGGCCCTTAAGGTGAATCCGATAGGAAACTTCCAGGAAACTATTGTCCCAAGGGGGCTATGATTTGACCGCAGTCTTCCAAACTTTCCGCTTTGTTTCTTACTCCTTCTCACGTTTGTATGGAATAAATCCTCCGTTTTTATTAGCACATAGCACCTTCATTTATCTAGTTTTTTTACTGCGTGTAAACCGAAAAAAGNTGGTTCGGCCGGACGTAGTACTCCAACTTCTTTCAGACTTTTATTGCGAAGCTACATCAGGATCGTATCGAATCGCCGATCTGGGTGTTTAGCTATGTGACAGGCGACAGCGTTTTAAATAATACAAGTTATTGCCTGACCGGTGAGAAAACCATATTGAAACTGTGTTTATTTCGGTTCGGAGAATCTTAGCGCTAGACGTGTATCTAAGGTGTGAGAAAGTAAACTTAAACGTTTGGCATCGCAATTCAATGTTTACATCAAAAATATGAGTTAGGCAATCAATGGACATAATTTAAAACAGATTAGTGTTTGTGAAACACTTGATAACTTCAAAACAGTGGGTACAGTGATTTCAAGGTTGGCTGGTTTGTTGGCTCTAGATGAGCGGGCAATATCCTAACTTCACGCATCAAGTCACGAGTCAAACTTAGTATCGGATAAAAAAGTATGAATCCCATTGCTTATGAGCACCCCAGAAAAAGGAATAAATCTCATATTTCCCGTCTCATTACTCGCTGTCCGCCGCCGAAGGGCCCGGCCCTTAAGGTGAATCCGATAGGAAACTTCCAGGAAACTATTGTCCCAAGGGGGCTATGATTTGACCGCAGTCTTCCAAACTTTCCGCTTTGTTTCTTACTCCTTCTCACGTTTGTATGGAATAAATCCTCCGTTTTTATTAGCACATAGCACCTTCATTTATCTAGTTTTTTTACTGCGTGTAAACCGAAAAAAGTTGTTGAAAATGTGTTACGTTTTTGTCGAGTTAAAGCACCTACATTTAAATGATGCTATATTTCACTCGCAAAAACTGTGCTAACTTGGCTAAATTATCACACTCTCGTTCTACTATCTCCTAATTTATTACACTTAAACAATACCGCTTGCGTTAAATTATTTCCGATGGCCCAGCATAGCCTAGATAGCAAACCATCAATCACTATTTCCCCAGAACGTTACTCTAATTTAGGGCGAAAAAATACATGGCCAGCAAAACCCATAGGTCGGCCATCTCGTTACGCAATACCCCGCAGTTTTATTCACAAATATATTAGGCAAAGGAAAAAGATTGGACTGAAGCCAGCAAGAAGAAAATCGATAGCTCTTTGACAAGAAAAAGTGTCTACTTAGTTACATAATAATAATACTGGCTGATCAGAAAAATTGTCTATGAATGATTTATTATTTTTTCCTCATTGTTCGAGAAGTTTCGAANCTTCCAAACTTTCCGCTTTGTTTCTTACTCCTTCTCACGTTTGTATGGAATAAATCCTCCGTTTTTATTAGCACATAGCACCTTCATTTATCTAGTTTTTTTACTGCGTGTAAACCGAAAAAAGTTGTTGAAAATGTGTTACGTTTTTGTCGAGTTAAAGCGCCTACATTTAAATGATGCTATATTTCACTCGCAAAAATTTTGCTAACTTGGCTAAATTACCACAGTCTCGTTCTACTATCTCCTAATTTATTACACTTAAACAATACCGCTTGCGTTAAATTATTTCCGATGGCCCAGCATAGCCTAGATAACAAACCATCAATCACTATTTCCCCAGAACGTTACTCTAATTTAGGGCGAAAAAATACATGGCCAGCAAAACCCATAGGTCGGCCATCTCGTTACGCAATACCCCGCAGTTTTATTCACAAATATATTAGGCAAAGGAAAAAGATTGGACTGAAGCCAGCAAGAAGAAAATCGATAGCTCTTTGACAAGAAAAAGTGTCTACTTAGTTACATAATAATAATACTGGCTGATCAGAAAAATTGTCTATGAATGATTTATTATTTTTTCCTCATTGTTCGAGAAGTTTCGAATATCGAATATTCATTGTGTTCTAGACTTTGATAACCTTATTTTTTCTTTACTATTTTGCGTCCTTACAATTGAATAAGACATTCGATATTCAAAATAAGTAATACTATAATCGTCGCATCTGTTCTTAATTAGAACTCCAATTAAAAATGAGTAAAAGATAATGTCCACCGACAAGACCTTTCAAACATAATTAACTTACTGTCATAATTAGTTTCCTCAACATTGTTCTTTATTTTTACCCACGACGGAACGGAGCAGGTATATGCGTTTAGGGTGAGAGATGTTTGTGTGTTTGTGCAAAGTAATGTTCCCGCCTAGCTTCTAAACTAAAGATCTGATTTTGATGCGGTTTTCAATAACGGGTTTGTCTTCGATGAGTTCATGTTCTTAGACAGGTGTCATGGCTGTAACTCACTAGGGGGCGCCACAATATTAGTGCAAAACGCAAAGCAATGTTCCCACCTATCTTCTAAACTAATGATCCGATTTTGATGCAATTTTCAATAACGGGTTTGTGTTCGATGAGTTCATGTTCTTAGACAGGTGTCATGGCTGTAACTCACTAGGGGGCGCCACAATATTAGTGCAAAACAGCAAAGTAATGTTCCCACCTAGCTTCTAAACTAATGATCCGATTTTGATGCGGTTTTCAATAACGGGTTTGTGTTCGATGAGTTCATGTTCTTAGACAGGCGTCATGGCTGTAACTCACTAGGGGGCGCCACAATATTAATGCAAAACAATGTTGCAATATAATCAAAACAAAATGTCCGATTACAATTCTGTTTTCAGCAATGTGTACGTTGTAGCTTAATGCATGTTTCCAAATAATAATTATAATTCGTATATACTCTCTAAAAAGTCTGAAATAAAAAAACAAAATTAAAAATTTTGAAAAAACCCACGACGGTAAAAATCTAATTGAAAAAGAATAAAATAACTCAAAACCCCCAATTATTATCCGTCGGGGGCTGCCTTTTCTATATGAAATTTCAACAAAAATTTAACCATACTCATAAGTGTATTTTATGTCGTCGTTAAACATCTACAATTCTTCAATAATTGTATTCACGTCACTAGAAAACCTTGAGCTGGTTTAATGGCAGCCCCCGACGGATAATAATTGGGGGTTTTGAGTTATTTTATTCTTTTTCAATTAGATTTTTNTGAATAATTAGGCAGGCGACTAATTAATGCCCGTACTTAATAATGCATGCTTATGAATTAATTACTTGTTTTATATGCTCCGAAAGGTTGTTACGTAGGCGTGAGATCGGATAAAAGACTGTTCGATATTGTTGAATAAGATATAATTGATAAAAAAACCCACGACGGTAAAAATCTAATTGAAAAAGAATAAAATAACTCAAAACCCCCAATTATTATCCGTCGGGGGCTGCCATTAAACCAGCTCAAGGTTTTTTTAGTGACGTGAATGCAATTATTGAAGAATTGTAGATGTTTAACGACGACATAAAATACACTTATGAGTATGGTTAAATTTTTGTTGAAATTTCATATAGAAAAGGCAGCCCCCGACGGATAATAATTGGGGGTTTTGAGTTATTTTATTCTTTTTCAATTAGATTTTTACCGTCGTGGGTTTTTTTATCAATTATATCTTATTCAACAATATCGAACAGTCTTTTATCCGATCTCACGCCTACGTAACAACCTTTCGGAGCATATAAAACAAGTAATTAATTCATAAGCATGCATTATTAAGTACGGGCATTAATTAGTCGCCTGCCTAATTATTCAGGAGCTATCAACGTGCAGTAAACACGTGGGTACGGATATGTTGGGCTCTATTTATCATCTTGCACCCGGTATGGGTTAGGCAGATTGCACATTGAGCGACAAGCGATATTGAATATGAAGGGTTATTTACGAAACTTACTTAGTGCAAAATTGCAGTTTTAGTTTGCATCTTTAAAAAAACCGGCCAAGTGTGAGTTGGACTCGCGCATGAAGGGTTCCGTACCCATTCCCCTTATTATTATTTTTTTCATTTTTAGTATTTGTCGGCAACAGAAATACATCATTTGTGAAAATTTCAGCTTTCTAGCTACCACGGTTAGTGAGACACAGCGTGGAGACAGACAGACAGACAAACAGACAACGAAGTCTTAGTAATAGGGTCCCGTTTTACCCTATGGGTACGGAACCCCAAAAATGGTGATAAAATAATAACAACATCTTTTTTCAGAACACCGACTGAAAACATCGTTTGCACCTTGTAAATTCTTTATTTTTCCTCTCGGAATATTACGCGTCATAATGACGGTTATTAAAATAATTTTGATGTCATTCTTTTTCACTTACTTACTACTCACTCATTATGTATTTAACATCGAAGTAAAATTCACATCACGCATACCTTACTGAAAGCAGGCGCAATAAGTAAAGAAGATACTTCATGTATCTAATATTTTCACCCTTTTTCGCATCCAAAGCCCCCTAATCTAGTATGCACCACAATTTACCGTATCAGTCGATACACAACTACCGTCCATACGGAAACATCGCACCTTATGAACCCCGATAAACCCGAAATTCGGTTACCCGCGCGTTTGATCGCGTGTCGCCCCATGTGTGTCGCACCTTAGATATGACGTATAAGATCGACGACCCCGCCGAGACGCCTCTTCCGTATTGAGAGTTGCGGTTTTTAGCCGCGCCCGTCTGCCTAATCTGTTCCCGGCTTTAGAAACAATGTTGGCTTACAGTTTTGTGTTTACGTGTATGTTATTATCGATTTTGTTTGTGTTTTGATTTTCATCGTCTGAAAGTTGACGCGGTGCACTTGCTTCAGAGTGAAACTAAGCGTTCATGATTTGCATAGATGAACTTATTTATTATTCTATTGCGAATATTTTGGAGGAGGGATTATAATTAAGGGAATTGAATACAAGGCATGAATAATGTAGATCGCAGGAACCGGATTGGAACATTTCTAAGTATTAAATAGCCTATTTTTGGGGGAAGACGGAGAAGTTCCCACGGAACGCGGGTGTAACCACACGCTAAAGCTAGTTAACTGTACGAAAAGGCAATACCGAGGAAAGATTACATTTTCAATCATCATTTTCAGCCATAGGACGTCCACTGCTGAACATAGGCCTCCCCCATAACATTTGCAATAGCACATTCTAATTCCGATTAAAACACCTTCCATACGACCACCTTCAAGAAACCAGGAAACCAGTAAATCTCCAGGGAATAACAGATCGCCCAAGGCGACAACTTGCCGATCACTCTCTTTACCGACAATTAGTGAACGTAACGTGTTTTTAAACTAACTCTATCTAGTGTCCCGGGAATTCTATTGCAGCCTTAGAACAGCGAAGCAACTGGATCTGCCATGATGAACATAAATGTTCGAAAACCTAGGCCAGTTAACGCGCGAGGATAGGGCAAGGTTACAAGTAGTGATACCTTTTTTCTGTAGGACATCATCAAGTGACTCCTCCCGCTGTGCGTGCAGCGTGAGGGAGTGTCAGACTTTGACTGACTAAAGCCCAACATGTCCCTTCTGTGAACAATCCTGCAAATACGGCAGGCTTTGGCCCTGGGGCGGGCCACACTGGGGTTTCCCATATAGGAGCGCGTGGAACAACACGCGCCGCCAACTAGTGAAGGTTCACTCATGCATTTTCGATCACATTACACTAAATTGACTAGGTATAACCGGGGGGATCGTACCTTTGACAATAGCGTCTCCAACAGGTTAAGTGCTCTAAGAATGCAGTCAATGAACCGTTTTGAAATTTATCGACACCCGCCCCCGGCTTCTTTCAATGAATCTAGCTATTGCTTGATACTAATGTATCATTTGGAATTTATTGAGTGGTAATACTGTTATCATCATTTATTAGGCTGGAAACATTATAATACATGTAGCAGGCTATAAATATTGAGCGTTGAAATTGTATTTAATGGATTGCTCTAAGAAGTGAACATAATATGAGGTGAGTCGCGAAGCAGGTTGTATTGTGAAATGATGCATAACTAGCTTCCGCCAGCAGTTTCACCCGCTTCCCGTAGAAAATACTTCTCGGACAGGGATAAAAAGTAGCCTATATCTTGCTCTGATATTTAAGCTATGTTGCTGCCAAGCTTTATCAAAATCCATCCAGTAGTTTTTGCGTGAAAGTGTAAGATACGAAAATACATCCTCATAAATTTTCACATTTCTAATATTATTAGGATAATAGGATTACATAGGGAAACCTCATCAAAATTAAAGCGCTTTAGGTGAAACTACAACATAAAATATCCAGCAATACTTTTTGTTTACATTTACCAACTATAACTACGATTTATCTAATCGAAAACACACATACCCACCTTCACAATGTAAAATGATGAGCCACAAAATTTGAATTGTCATGAGTATGCAATTACTGGAGCCCCCCATTCGTTCCTGACGAAACAACTCGGTCGGTGCAATTGACTCGTTTTAACAACAATAAACAGACAAACATATAGCCGACCTATATACGAGCATAGAACAGTGTTACTCAACCTTTCTCATATCAAATAGAATCAGGTAGAAAAGAAAGAGATAAAGGCTACATCTCCATTCGAAAACAACTTCAGGAATTAAATATATTAAATTATATTTTCTACAAATTAAAAAAAAATATGACGAAGTCGAATGTTTTGATATGTATATTGGTAAGTAAAACTAGAACACTTAGGTACTGCGATCATAAATATTGTTTAAAAAATCACTTTTAAGTATTTGACAGTTGATATCTTTGTAACTTTTACAAAAATACGTTAGTTTCTGGAGTGCAAAGGTTGAGAGCCACTGGTCTAAAGTAATTATCTACTGGTTACACTGTATGACAAACGCGTCAGTTTGTTAACAGTTTACATTAACTCCGTTTACGGGATACACTATAAAACTTGCTGTTTTAGTTCCTTACTTTGTTAGTTACTCGATTTTGGTTAAATTACCTTTACACGTGATACTTTGATAGGTGTGATATTGTTCCTAAAGTAGGATTTCTAACAAAGTATGACAACATTTTCTTCTTTTTTCCCTTGTAGATTAAATCAGCTACAACAATAGCTTTAAAAATAAAGTGCCAAAATAATGAATACCGATTCACTCAAAGCGGATACAGAATTAATTATCCTGAAAATCCTTATCTTTTCAAGGCTTCAACACTTTCTAGAACGCCGATTGAAATTGAATGGCCAATTTCAATCGGCGTTTCCTTAGCACCTTAAAATCCAATCAACGCCGTCGCAGCACCGGTTGTATTAAAGAGGGTTTAATTAGACCGTTCTGTAGTTAGTATAGGGCTATGACGTCACGGTAAAGGGTGGAGACAATGCGTGTTAGACCACAATGGCTGAATTTTAATTGTTCCCGGCGCAGGTAGGTGACGTGACACGGGTTGCCTGTCTTCACTTTGTAGATATTATAATAGTACTGTCGTGTACAAGGTGCCTCGAAACGCTGAAATGTAGGTGACGTAAAAAGATGGGAAGGGTTGGTTTTGAAAACACTCCAGAATTAAATCAGCCGTACGTAAGCACCCAAACATTCATTTACTACTGAAAAAATATCATACNTGGGAAGGGTTGGTTTTGAAAACACTCCAGAATTAAATCAGCCGTACGTAAGCACCCAAACATTCATTTACTACTGAAAAAATATCATACAAACTTTGACAAACTACAGACATGTAAAAGGAAACCACAGATAGAAAATAAAAACCTTGTGAAAACAGTTCGGTTTATATCTTGTCTGGCCATTAATCCCGCTATGATCTTTGGCTGACGTCCAAAAGCTCTTAATCGAAGAATTTTCTCTTCGCTAAACTAATAAAAGATTTGTGTGATATCGACCCCTTATATTGGTATGCCAAACGGTGCTCGAACTACACCCACCTGGGTAAAGAATCTTAAAAACCTATCTGCACGTTGTATGCAAAAGAAATGCAAATATTTTAAAAGGCCAGGGATGACCGAGTCGCCGGCGCGCATACAAAAACTTTCTCCCGACGAAGAAAAATGTTGACGATCCTTTTAC
>NWSH02000019.1:3957955-3982384 GCA_002382865.2 Heliothis virescens
ATATAGATGTCAAGGGGAGTGATCACGGATAATCGAATGACGTATATCGATGGTCGCTATGGTCGAAAAAAATATGATGCGTACGCTATCATCGAAAGCTCATTATGTCGAAACCGTATACTGACTACGCTATCGCGAACAACGTATCTCGAAAAACTGTTTTGAATGTATCCTACGCTTAGTTTCGAAAGTGTTCTCTGTCAAATCTCGATTTGTCCGCGTACCCTATCTTTGTTTGCATTTGGGAAACCAAAAAATGAGTAGTAAAGGTAAAACTGAACTTTTAATTAACGTATAAAAAATAAATCAACAAAATGAACAAAACTTGTATGTGCGTACAAATATAAAAACATTTTCATATTCAATACTAAAATTAAAGATTAAATGAACTTAATTAGATTAGTATTAAAAGCTATACTTTTTATCAGAATTCCATTAAATGACATTGCTGTTTTTTTGTAAAAGTTACTGCGATGGCGATTTTCTTCATTATTTCGCGCGGCGCGGCGTCTGTGGGATGTTAGCCAAAACTCTTTCAATTTTGTGAGTTGTTGATGTCTTGTTCATCAGGTGAGCTTTTTGAATACAGCCATACAAACCGAGTTGTACACATCGACAACCACCAATAAAAAGTATAGGAATCCAACAAAATTATAAATTTGTTCAACAAAAATTGTAGATAGAACCTATAAAGTATCTGTGGTTTATGAACTAAAATTTGTAGTTCTTTTATTATTTTATTTATCACATAAAAACTAAGTAACTTCACCCGCTGCTTCGTCCCGCTGGAGTTTCGACTTCGGCCCCTCATTACTTCTAGCGACAATATCTCGCAAAAACTATTATCTGATTGATATACTTAGTGGTAAAGGGCATTTAATTGCGTTATTGTCTAGGTATATGACATATAATATTTATTTTGATAAGGATAATACTCGAACTAAACAGAAATAGATTTTTACTTATACTAGTATAGTAAACTGTCGCATTCCCAAATGCAATACAAAAGATAAGGCCAGATTTGAAATCGCTATATAATAATTAACTTTTTCTCGGGATGTTATTCGTCATTGCCATTAGCAAATCCAACAGTGTATATTGTTGTCGCAGCACAATAGGTTGAATTTAGCCAGCCAATTGGGCGCCTAGGCGGTTAATAAACTCGACATCCCAACTGTTATGCCCTAGGCCGATAGTTGATTTGAACTAGAATATTCAACGTTAACAACATTGGCTATTGAAAATCAGCCCTTTTAAAAATGGGACTAAATTCCATCCCGCCAAGTATAAGTCGCTGTCTGTTCTATACATCCGCCGTATTACATTTACGGCCAGCCGTATCAAAAATAGGGCCGTTATGATTTTCTTACTTCAGTAACCATAAGTTCGAAATGTCCTTAAGTATGTTATTAAATTAATACGTATTACTTTCGAAACTTATTACTTATGAAAAAAAAATTGGTGGAAGTTTAGGTTTTTATGGCATAACGAATTGTGGTTAAATCCGACTTCAGCAGTCTTGTCTGCCCTCCCCTAGAGTGTAATTCAAAATCGCGTAGGCGCCGAGGGCGAGGCGCGGCCGCGAGTTGAGGAGCAGGTGGTTGTACACTCGCCACGCGGCTGAGGCTGGCCGGCACCGCAGCCAGCAGCCGAAGCGCGGTGTGTGAGCGTTAAACCTATCTGCGACGATAAACTCGCGTTGGACCGCCGATCCCCGCAAGCGCCGGAGCTCGTGACAGAAATCTGCCTGCTGCATAAAACTACGGTGCACAAGTCTACAAGTTAGACTAATTAACTCCGTAAATACATAACGGGCCCTGCTTTAATAAACGCTGGCGTTTAAGGTAATACGGCGGATTATACCTACCATTCGACTGCGACATATACGAACATGTCGCAGCCAACTGGTTGAATTAGCTAGCCAATACCTAATGGCTACCATGACTTTGGGCCATTCTTGTAAACGTTGTTCTTTCAGTCACTTGCCTAGTTGATTTTCCCTAATTCATTGGATGTCGACGGTTTTATAACCGCCTAGGCGTCCAATTGGCTGGCTAATTCAACTAGTGTGCTGCAGACATATGTATACGCAACACTTGTCGAAATAGACGTACCATTCAAAAACAGTTTTTCGAGATACCTTGTTCGCGATAGCGTCAGTCATGTATACGGTTTTCGACATAATGAGCTTTCGGATAAGCGATACCACTCATATTTTTTTTCGATATTAGAGACCAATCGATATAACGTCATATCGTTATCCCGTATCACTCCCGATGTCAAGTTCGGCTCGGAGATAATCGATGATGAGACCGCAAACATGTTTAGGAAATAAGGCAGTTGACGAAAATGGGAGAAAAATATTAGTGTAAAGTAACATTATTAATAGTCGTGAAAGAAGTACTTAATATATATCATTAATTTAATATTAAGGGTAGTTACCATAACCTCCGTTCTGCAATAATTAAATAACACCCTGTGGGCCGGCAACCTTGGTTATGGTAACGCCAGTAAAAAAAATAAATACAATACATAGGTACAATAGAGTATATAGATCTGGGCAAATAACAGACTATCTGTAATACCATGAGTTCAGTGTATACAATTACATCGAATTAAAATAACAAACACTTCGCACAAAGTTGATGCTGATGATCACGTCGGGGTCACCAATGTAGGAGTGAGCCCGGTTGGATGTTAAATAAAAGCTTGATGACACTAAAAGTATTTATTTCACCTTGTTCCAGCACTACAATTATTTCAGTTTACAACAATGTATTGTTCGGACACTTGAGTTCTCACTAGGATATTGCCACCAATTATACAATAATTTAGAAACGTCAATTAGGAATGACGATCGCAACCGGACTGAAGTATTGGGTCGGGAATAATACACGAGACACTTTGATATACCTAACTATGTACGTGCACTTACATAGCTACGTATGTGTGTCCCTACAATCTAATTCTGAGGGCAATGCTATAATGTGCTATTTATTATACATTTCGAATCGGTAAATATGTATAAATATCTTATTAGTCTCGGTAGGTATTGTCTCTTTCAGCACAAAAGGTTCGCGGCAATTAAGAGGTTTCCGCCTGAAACCTAATAAATACTATGCTTTCATGAAGATATATCTATTTACCTTTAACATTATGTAGGAATTAGGTTGTCAAATGTATGTACCAAAAAATCGTTAGGAATATTAGACACTAGCTGTGATCCTGCGGTTTTACTCGTGCCCTAGGGGAACTTTTTCCCGGTACGGAACATCGGGGATAGTCTAGCTTTCCAACAATGAAAGTATTTTTCATTTCGGTTCAGTACTTTGGGAGCCTGTACGGTACAATTAAATGTTTGCTCTTTATTATATCAGTATACCTAGATTGTAAGCAGCCTTTACTGATTAGCAGGATAACAAATAACCCATTGTTGATATTATAACCACGACACGCCTAAAATTATGACATTATTAATATCAAAATTTGCTCTCAAATTGCGTTAACACCGTCTATTTTGTTAACATAAGGCTTTAATGGAACGTAGGCGTATTTGTTAAGCATATTTGCTTACACGTGATCACATAATTGGGCTTAATGCGTGAAATTACTGTTGATAAATACCCTTTCGCATGCTGGATACTCAGGATAGTAGGAGGTTCGTTTGTAGGTATGTATTGTTTTTTACGAATGATGATATTTATGTGACTTATGAACCGATTTATTTATATGTATGTACTAGTTTTTGCCCTCGTATTCGCTCGTGATTTCGATCAAGTCTTTTTATAGGTAGGTAGTTCATTTATTATTCTTTATTACCAAAGAAGTTGTTTCTGTCAGCCCGACTCCTACATTAATAATAATTATTATTTGTTCACTTATTTACTTACTAACTACCTTCCATTCCCAATGATATCTACGAAAGGACAAAATTTGAAATAAAATGCATTTTCTTTTCAAGGAATGTATATTAAATAATAAATAAAAAAATATTTTGTACACAAAAAACCATAAGATAGGTACACTTTATACTTTGTAACAGCTAGTATAATTAAAAGTTTGTCTAGATTTTACCCAGACTTAAGCAAAATTTACAAATGTTTTCGTAAATAAGAACATAATTATGTAGTGAAAAAATAAGATAAGTAAAAAAAAATAGGTCATTTATTCAAAGTAGGCTGAAAATCAACACTTTTTAAAGGTCAAGTTTACAAAAGACAGTCCCAAAAACGCCCGCCCTTCACCACTTCCTACGTGTTTTGGCTGGGAAGAAGAAATGGTGGAACAAACTCCCCAGCAACACAATTATCCACAATGCACAAACCCAGACTGATATCTGTCCCTTAAGATATCATTTGCAATGCGTAAACCCAGACTCATTATCATCATCATCTTCCTGCCCTGATCCCAACTTTATTTGGGGTCGGCGCAATATGTTTTCTGCTTCCATTTCTCCTTGTCACTCGTCATACTGATATTCACTTCTTTTTTACTCATGTCATCTTTCACGCAATCCATCGATCTTTTCTTTGGTCTTCCTCTATCTCTCAATCCATCTACATTCACACTTAACATGCTCTTTGTTGCATGTAATTCATTCCTCCTCATTACATACCATAACTGCCGCTTACCTCTCATTTTTCTTGTAATTGGAGCTACTTTCAGACTTCCTGTAATGTAATCATTCCTCACTTTATCCATTCTTGTCCCAGAATGATATCCAAAAACGTTCACTCTTTGCGTTTCCGTTTCCGCCCACGTATATCTATGCCAGGGAGCTTCGTTGCAGAATGCCAAATTCTCCAACAGTCCCCAAAACAAAGATATGCGTCACACGTGACACACCTTGAGTGAACGGCTTTAGATTTCTTCTGTCGTTGGCAAATCACACATCTCCTTGTATTCTCACGTCCCGTCAAGTACTCTGGCTCGTGCATGATATTTTGCCTCAGCCTCACGTTTCCCACTGGTGCCTGACTGATCGCTATTGAACAGGGGCGATGCCGTTTAAGTAGCGATTCAGCAAGCGCATAGCGGAACTCACGATGTGTCACAGGCAATTTATCATTACGTTTCAGAGAGCTTTGATACATCACAAACGCATTATGTACACTCACATTTAGTAACCTTTTAAATAATGTCAAATACCATTTCACTCCTCGCTTTCGCTCCAACATATACATGGAGAGATTTTGATCTTTAAAATCAACACCCTCCATGGATTTGTTATAATCTTTCACACATACCGGTCTCACCGTCTGTTTACCAGCCCTAGTTCCAATATAGGTATCGGGTCTGTGATAGGTAGATATTATATTCACCATTTTGGAGTCCATCCATGCAATGATGGATACGTCTCCAGAATGGCGAGATATAATAGTCCCCATCTTCACTTTCTTCGACACCTTTATGTCACTAGGGACGTTTCGCCGGTTTGCACGAAGGGTTCCTAAACAATCAAAACCCAAACTCTTGAGGTATCGTGCTAAAGATGGACAATTATAATAATTATCCATCACCACACAATGCCCCCGATGTTCAAGACCTTGCATTAGTTCAAGAACCACCTTCGTGCTCTCCCGCCCCAAATTGACGCCAAGTGATAGATCACCATAGGAACTGTCATCTTTGCCCATGTAGATTCGGAACTTGGCCATATAGCCAGTGCGGGACTCACATAGCTCATATGACTTAATTCCAAATCGTGAAGCCTTTGACCTTATTGTTTGGGCCCAGGACCGCTTGTCCTTGAATAAGCTCAAAGACTCGTCGATGCTGATGTCAGGTCCTAGGTTGTACAAGGCTTCGAACTTTTTACCGAGATGTTGAATAATAGGTGCCAACTTATCCTGCCTACGTGACACCCCTGCTGAAGAAGATACTCCAGATTGAGACAATTGCTGACTCTCGACAGCATTGTCTACAAAGTGAAGACACTTATTCAAGAGAATATACCGATTAAATGACATAATACTCCTGAACCCCGGTAATTGGAGAACTTCGCTTGATGTCCAATATTCAGTTATCGACGTACGCGGATCGATAGCCATATACATCAACATCGCAAAAAAAACTCTTATTTCGTCTGCATTTGTGTCAGTCCACATACGAAGACGAGATGATGATTTCAAAATCCCTGTGTTACGCATGTTCTCGATTGTCTGATGGGCATATCGATTAGTTTCTGTGGCGATCAACCTTATGATATCCTCATCCCATATGTCGGTAAAGGCATCATAAGGCGTCTCGTAGTCTTTGATTGGCCCAGGGGTAGGACCTGAGAACTCCCCACGAACACCCCTAAACGAATCAAAGTCCGGTGACCACGTGAAAGTAGCCGACGTACCCAAAAGAGAATCGGCAGCGTCATCCATCCCCGTATCGATTTCATTTATTAAACTTTGTAAATCTTCGTCTAACTCCTCGGTGTTAGGAAGATCCCTCCCAACAACTGGTGCGACTGGGGGATCAAATTCGTCATCAAAGTCGCTGTCTAATTCACTGCCATCACACCTAAGCACCGCCTGTGAAAGTGCTGTCACCGTCGAAGTTGGTGGACGATCGTCACCTTTGGCAGCAGCAGTCACCTCAGATCTGGTGCTAGGCGCGGGAGGAACAAGAAAAGCCTTGTTGATGCTCGGCGTATCGCTGGCCCCCGGCATGTCGCTGGCCTCCGGCAGCTTGCTAGCTCCTGGCTGCTCGCTAGCCCTCGGCAGCTCGCTGGTCCCCGGCAGGTCCCGCATCCACCTCATCACATGCCAGGGATTCGAATCCAGCAGCTCCGCTGCTTCGTCCTCGGTCATGTCCAATGCCTCCACACGCTCAACCACATCAGAACTGTGAGTAAATACAATACCGTAAAAATATAACCATATTACCAAGACGATGCCACCCAAGTACCATGGAGATACCCTAAGAAGGAGAAATTAACTTACCAGAGAGACAAGTCCAGGCTGGGTTGCCTGGCTTGCCTAGCTTCTCCGATGCCCAGGCATGGGGTCTGCTCGACCAGCACGGAGTCACCGTGCATATTGAGCGACCCTCCAGGTGTCGCCTGAACGGGGAGCGCGTGGAGGCTAAAGTAAGAAACACAAATTACTCCATTGTAACTAAATAAATATAGTAGGTAACGCTATGATAAAGAAAATTACCGTGGCGGTGAGGACTGCAGATCGCGGACCGGGGTGGCTATAAGCCTTTGTAATTGTGGGGCCCGCTGAGCCGCACTTTGCTGGTTAGGTCCGCGTTCTATACCCGCTACGGGGCTTACACTCCGGGACCGGTTTATAGCGGCATATTTGGCCATTCTAAAAACAAAATAAAACTTTACTAACGGCCGTTCCCAATAACTTATCTATCTTTGGATTTGCTTACTACAGATAGGAATTTGACATAACTCGTATGAGGCTAATGTCAAAATTCAATCTCTAATAAACAAATCCAGAAACATACAGAATATTTACTACTATTTACAGACGACAGCACATCAAGTTACCACAATCTGTCAAATTTCTGCAATCGATTTTCAACCTTGTTACTATGGAGGTAGGTTAAGTTTCGATTGATAAAATTTTACAGATTCGTATATGTTGACCTGCTGTCATCTGGACAATGTCTGATCAGCTAACCCGACTTTTTACTTGGGCCGGTAAATTACCAAAGTAAATAAACAATAATAACAAAAAAATATACAAGAGCATAAACTCCACGTAAGACATTCAGATATAAATCGCTAAGAAATGTTTAAGTTATAATAAAAATCCAACCAAACGTTGAACGCCAAGTGAGCGACAAACAATAGATTTTCTATTGTGTCTGTGACCCATGGCGTTCAATGTGTTAAAAATAATAATCTTTCAAGTTCTTTATGTGGCCAACCGTCATGATTATGGCGCAAATCTAACGACTTTTTCTCTTTAACACACAATTATGATGTCAATACGCGATGATATATTATTAGTACCTAACTTTAACTTTTATTATGTTCATAGGTAAATATATGCTAACTACTTATGTGTATTTCAAACAATTTACGACAATAATTATAACAAAAACATTTCATAATACAACGGCCATTATGGAAAAAAAATGTTAGTTGCTTTTTCGCCTGTATAATCATTACTTTTTAAAAAACAATAACTCAATACGTAATCTACACTTATTTCTCAGTAATGCTATATAGATTTTTATAAGAAAACTTACCGTTTTCTGCCTCTATTCATTGTTTATTTTTATCCGGTCGCGCACAACACAAGTTCACAAGCACAGCAAACGATAAAAAGTACACTGTGCGCAGGGTTGCCAATACTAGTAGTTCAAATTCCCCAAAAATTGAAGTGTAATTCCCCAAATTTGGGGAGAGTAAATTTCGAATTCTCCACAAATTCCCCACATAAATTAAATATATGTATTATATAAATTAAATTAAATTACAAAAAAGAAGCCAGATTGAATAAAATTTCAATATAAATAATGTAATTATTTATTTCCATCAGAACTAGATGCAGTTTTGTTACGAATTTCATGGTTGCAATGGTTACTAAATACGCAGGACTGCGTTCAGAACATCAGAGTGCAGTTGTTTGGTTATTTTTTCATCTCGCTCTGACTTATATCACGTAACGGGTGTGAAACTATCGGTTATGTCAGAGTGACATTTCTCCGATATTCTGAACGGCTTGGAGCGCGTCGGAGTGCACCCCGGGTGTTTATTCTGGAAGCAGCACAGTTTAAATTATGAAATACTTATACTTCAAACTGCCGATTGTCAAATTATAAAATATGGGACTGTGGGTAAATTGTGAGAATTTTCCCCACATGACAACAGTCCACACACATTCCCCGCTCGACTTGAAATTCCCCACAGTTTGGGGAATTCCTCACAGATTGGCAACGCTGTCTGTGCGTCAAAGATTGGAATGTCAGATCCTCAGATGAATGAAATACCTAGATCAGATCAGATGAATTTATTTATTGTTTAGTTCGTTCAAAACGATGTTGCTACTGTTGAAATGTATTAAAATAGGGAGTGAATGAACCATTTTTCTTTCATATAAATGCAGAACGTATTGCTATCGCCCCTGGCTGGAGGCATTAAATTCTAGGTATCCACAGGGAAAGACCGGTTAAGCAGTACACGGCCTTCTAGGCTGAACTGCGAGATGCCATATCTAAAAAAAAACCTATTGCTACTTGCAACACAACCAGAAATATTTTGTCGTCCAATCCTGTCCAAGCGTGTGATCAAGCGATCAAGCGCTTATGTTATGCGTAACTGTGCGACTGTGCGACTGTGCGGTGCATTCGACGACTAGAAGCGGGAAATTGAATGGAACTGAACTGAATTTTTCCACACTTTTGAGGTTATGTGAAAAAATTGGATATACCAAAGTTGTATATCTTTTTGTTACCTACAACTTTTCCATTTAACATTTTTCTATAAGACTTGTAGTTTCGCCGAAAATCGCGATAAACTGATTTTTACCCTTAAAAACTCACCCCCTCCCACTTCCCGCTCACGGATGAAGTGGAATTTATTTTTTCTTCCATTTTTATCATAATTATACTCTTCCTTTTCGAATAGGTTTCATTCTACTATTTTTTTACTCTTTACCTTTTTTAAGGGGTTAGACACTGGTCTATAGGTCGCAACGTGCATCTTAAGACACTCAAAGTGATATGTGTGACCTTTCACAATTTTGAACATAACGCCATTTTAGGTGGGACTATTCGAATAAATACTACGAGCATTCGGTCGTGTCTTTCTATATTTTTAACCGCCTTCCCAAAAAGGCGGAGTTTTAAATTTGAATGTTTTTTTTTCATATCACGAGGTTTCAATAAAGCGGACGTGTTAAATAAAACGCAAAACAAAAAATGCCTTCTTTTTTCATCTCTATTTTGCATATAAGATAAAATGCGAACCATGCCTCTATTTTGGCTACAATGTCAGAACTAACAGCGTAGCTATGGATATCCAAAACCGCAAACTATCATCGTATAGTCGAAAGCCAGACCGAGATGGTCCGTAGATATACGATCAGGAATTCCAACCTGGCTAATATTAATGGACTAGTAGGTACATACCTATAGTGTCAGTAACCTCGACGAGACAAGATCATTTATCTTCATTACGATAAAATTGTTAATTAAGATGCTAGTGACCGCAAGATCGTCTGAATAAGTATGAGATCCAAGATAGAAGCTAGCTCGGTTAGATTCTAGGGACAGGTACCTAATGTTATTAAATTTTTTCATGGCTTTTACAGGTAATGTCTAGCCGGGGTGTGTTGGTATTTGTGACCGGATCGTGCTAAAAGTTCGTTTACATAGATTATACTTTAACATGACAAAATGTGACTCCAGCCTACGACAGCAGGGATAGTAGTTGTAAGTCGGTATACCTCGGTCTGGTCCGTGGAGGAATCAAAGGTTTTAAACACACACACTTAGTTTACTTGATTTAAATATGAGCCAAAAATTCATTTCGATTGATAATTAATATTCCCGAGGTATGACATGACATGTAATTTATTTATCGAGTATGTTTATGGCAATATAATGGGAATTTAATAAACTGTTGACTAAGAAAATGATGCACGAATTATGTGCAAGACTTACTAAATACACTCTTGTCGGTTATACCGACAAGAATGTATTTTGTGAGTAATGATGACAGAGAGGCAGGGCCTGATTAACCCTTAGGCTAATTAGGCTGCAGCTAGGGATTGCAATCCGGTATCATTTTCAATCCGGCCGGATCCGGCCGGATTGGCGTGAATCCAGCCGGATCCGGCCGGATCCGGCCGGATTAGCAAATATGCTGAAGGGTATATGTACTTGGCCCTCACTTTCGGCATGACGGGTCCACACCGGGCACGGTTGCTTCGGGAGGTACCTGCCTGTCCCCGTGGCGGCAATTGGCGGCGGCAAACTCTCGCGCCCAGCCGTGGTTCAAGCCATGGTGAGGGGCGAGAGGGAATGGGATGCCGTCGCCTCCTTCTGCAGAGCAGTTATGCTAGAGAAGCAAGCGGCGGAGCGACTGCGAATTCGTGCCGCTCATCCTAGCCGCCGCTGTGGACCTGGTGGTAAACACGGTCGCCGGGTGTCCAGAGACGCTCCCGGGCACCGTAGGCGTGGGTCTATGGGCGGTGAGTTTTCTGGTGGCACATCGTTCTTCCGTCTCCTAGAAGACGATACTGAGGAGAAACACCCGTGTCGGCGGCGCGCGTTGTTCCACGCGTTCCTCAAATAGGTCAACAAACCCCAGCAGGGCCCATTAGGGCCAGAGCCTGTCGGGACTGCGGGATTGTTCGAAGGTGTTACCGCTGCTTTGGCACACAAAGGGCTCCAGAAGGGACAAGGTCGGTTTCAGTCAAAGTCTGACCGGTCCCATATTTGTCAGGTCAGGATCTGATGATGGACACCCTGAGAAATCTAGGGCAACTCATGAACATTGCAGGCAAGTATCGACTGAATACTTTATATTGAGTTGATTATGACTTAATTATTGGTTACGACTGCCACAGTGGGTATTAAAATATTATAGTTTTAGACCCAAAAACTGAAAAGCATAAAATTAAAATCTGTTTACAAATAAAAATAACCAACTTCACAAAACACTGAAAGGAACCAAATAAAAGTTTTAACATGGCTCTAGAAGTCGGTGGCAAAATAAACACAATCAACTGACCTGCAGACACCTACTTCTAGAACCATGTGAAAAGTGTTATTTTGTCCCTTTATCTCCCTCTATTTCTTACGAAGTCATTAATTTTTAAGTATTTCCTCATATGTAATCTGTTTCCTTTTACTTTTGACTCTCCGATAACCTTCGTTTTTCTTGAGGATTTGACTTACTAGTACCTTTTTCAATGTATTTTTCGCGATTTAGAGTTTAACCGGATCCGGCACCGGATCCGGTGCGTTGGTGCCGGATCCGGTAGGTCTAGAAACACGCCGGATCCGCCGGATTACCGGATCCGCCGGACCGGATTGCAATCCCTAGCTGCAGCCTAGGGCGCAAGGATCGGGGGGGCGCGATAAACCGAGGGCGGCGCGGTGAAATCGTATCTTTGCAAGCACTATAAATCTATAACATGTAAACTACATATTTAAAGTAAATCGAGAAAACCACTAAAACTAAATGCGCTGAAACTGTAAGATGATCGATCTGAAAACTTTTATAGGCAGTATGACTATGAACAGTGGCGGCGCAGTGACGGCCTCGCGCCTGAGGGGCCTCGCAGAAATACTATCGATCGATAACCTAGGTGGAGCACTTATTCAAATTGTCAAACAATGTTATATTAAATCTACATTTAGTAAGAATCTAAGTATCAGAACATTTTTCTGCTGAAAAATTCGCGCTCGCTCCGCTCGCATCCTAAGTCATTCATTTAATCTTTTTCATCTATGTGTAGTCCGCAATCTATCAAAATGGAATGTGCAACTAAATTCATTATTAACTAACTTTTCTTCATGACTTTTATAAATGCTTGTAAAGGCCCAAGTGAAATAAACTATTACTTTGACTTTGAAAAAAAACCGCGCACCCTTTGCTTTCTACGGACTTTTTCCTATGTTTAATCCTCGGACTGATAAAAATTTTCGCGCTCGCTTCGCTCGCGCATTCATATTACCTACTACTTCTGCTTTACGCCTTCAAAATATAACTAAAACAAATCGCGGCCACTTCAGCTTTACAAAATTAATAGGTATACATGGTCAAAATAATACATTTTAGTGAATTGACCTAAAACTGTGAAAAAAAATCGCCCTTTTCCTTACAATGCTTCCACGTCGTCCTGAAAAGAATTTTAGCGCTCGCTTCGCTCGCGCAATCATGTTTTTTCCTATGAATATCTTAACAAAATTGTAAATTGTTATTTGGCTACTACTGTATGACCCCCTGGAACAAAAGTTGGATCCGCCCTAGGGCCTCGCGAACTTGGTTTCACCGACGTACACATTTGGTCTAGCGCCGCCACTGACTATGAATCATGTTAACTTTTTTACAAACAAAGACAAAAGTAAGTAATATACTATTGTTGCCGACCGTAACACACATTTTGTGGGCGCGTCCTGATTATTAGCCTAGGGCGGTCAGTACTCTTGATAAGCCGCTGCAGAGAGGAAATATAATATGAAAGAAGAAGACTTCTTGAGACGACTCCAAAAAATGGTACATACAAGCGCAAGAACATGATGATAAATACCTTTTATAAAGCTTAGTATTTTTCCAGGAAGACGTAGGTAGGTACTACATAAAAACAATTTCAACAATCTAACCTAACATGTAGTTTCAATAATCTCTCCGTCGCATCTAGTTCGCGTGCAAACTTAAGGTGCAGTTCCAAGGCAACACCTGATTGCAGCTGTTTTATTCGGTCTGAACCTTGACCTGCTGCCAGTATCAATACACGGGGAATGGAACGCGTAATCCCACTGAAGTAATCGATAGTCGATTTTAGATTTTAATACGGTTCGAATAGGGTTTAGTTTAGAATGGTAAGAAGTGATATGGATGCTTTTTGTATTGAGTAGGTAATATAACGTGTTTCATTAATTGTAGATTTTGTTAATTAGATACGAACCTGCATTGAGCAAGCGTGGTGTTTAACGCTGAATCGTTCGCTATATGAAGGAGGCCTGTGGCCAGTAGAGGGACAATAAATAGTAATATAAGATATCGTTAACTATGTGTCAGAATCCCAGAATATGGAATAAATTGCCTATATTAATTAAGTTAACCTTTACTTTGGATATTCTGTGGCTGTTCAAATAAAACTGTAAAATGCTTACACTTCCAGCCATACAGAGTTACTTACTATAGTGTCGTAGCGAATTTTCCCCTTTAAGTTTGAAAGACAAAGCCAAAGAATTGAAATATGTTTACTTTCGAAATATCTTGGTGTGGTTAGGCTTATGTTTGAGGTGAACCTTGATATACGGTATCAAAGCAACACTTTAATCCGACTTATGAAACTGAAACTTGATACCTTTAATAACTTCAAAGGGTAAAGGTTCTAGAGATTAGTTATAGCTTGCTTTTCAGAAATAGGTAAAGGAATTAGGTAAGGAATACTAAATATTTCCCGCAACTTTATTCAACCCCCCAAGGATTGACTAAACTTATAATATGATGAATCATAGCCTATGTGGACTTTTCGCCAATACTGAAAATTTTCTTAATAATAATTGGTCCATCCGTTAGATCGTGAAGAATCAAACTTACATACAGACAACCTTTCGTTTTTTTAGTCATTAGTATGATTAGACTCCTTGATTATGTAGGACCTAGTCATTATCATCGATTTCAAGTAAAAACCTGTGTTCTTGATTTGATTGATGAGCTAGCGTCGAGGGTTAAACCAAGGCGGAACAACGGAGGGCGTGTTCGACATTGAATAAAGAAAATTAATGGAAACGACAGTTGTTGAAAAATGTTTTGTGAAGGTTTTTATTCCGTGATTTTTTCGTAAGTATTGCTTGAAAAGATATAATCATGTATGGATGTTTTGTAAGACCTCCTTATAGTGATTTGATAAGCTATTTTAATGCTGAAGTTTCAGCATACGTTACATGTACTTAAATTACATCGGAAAAAGCCGTCATAAATACTTCTAATTTGGCGACAAGTAATTTCGGATGAAAATAAGTTTTAGTGGTCAGCATGTTCAAACTGATAGCCTACACACAACAATAGCCAAACCCACATTGCCTAAAGGGACTTGTAATTTAATTCCCAGAATACCTAGACTATTATTCCAAATATCATCGTTAAATTCGGCCAACATTTACGTTTGTATATTAAGTTGATTTAATTAAAACTTTAACCGCTAAACATTGCCATTTAGCGAGCGATAGCCGTGTAGCTGTACCCCAATTGAATTATAATAACCGGAGCCGAAGTAAAACCAATTACCAAATGGTTTTTGTTAATTAAATTAGTAGCTTTATCATCGAGTCTCCTGTCTAATCGTACAGTTGTTTGTAATTGGCTCGTGGTAGACAACATGTCTGGTAATCTATGTTATTCTTGTTTGTAATCCGATGGTAGTTTATACTAATGAGAATTCAGATAATTGAGAAAGTAATCAACTGGTGGGCGTTCCAATTTAGGAATTGGTTAGGGGCAGAATGCGGGCAGACATTTTTTTATAAAAATGCGCTAGGCTTGTAAAAACAAAATAAAATATAAAAAGATGAAATTCGCGTTCCACAAAAGTGGAAATTCTACTTTAATAGTAAGTTATTATGGGAAAAATCTGAAGGTTTGATAATGGGTTTTGTATAATATACAAGTATATTAAACAATCCTTTAAGTACCAGTAAGTGTTTGAAATAGTACACAAATAATATTGTGATCGCTTAAAATATGGGTACGTAAATAAAAGGTAAAATAAGGTACCCATACTGAACTATCGAATTTTATGAAAGTTCTGGAAGGTGTAAAAATGGAATATGTCCTGCGCCCTGCGTCTCCTACCTGACTAGAATAATCATAAAGGAATAAATCAAACCTTTCGTCCCTAAAATGTGTGGAATATGGACTCAATTTTTTGGTCTGAGTTAATATGAAGTTTTGTATTATAAAAATAAACTGTTCTATCAAAATAGGAAATTAAAATCAGGTTAAATATTAAACATACAGAAAAGGTAAAAACGTTGTTGAAACCATTTATTGTAACGTAGAAGCAAAGGGTTCGTAAGGATTCTAATTAAAACGCACACCTTACATGCAATTTTAAACCATATTTCGGTGAAATAAAGTTCACTTTCACATGTTAAGAACTAATTAACTGGATCATGTTATAACTGGATTGAAACCTTCAATTATTAATTTTACGTTACAATTTTAAAGTACTTTAAAACGAATTACTAAAATGCTTTTTAAGGCAATTAATATTAATTCGATTGATCAATTAATTTGTACTCAGATAATGAAAGGGGCACACGATTGCCTGATTGCCTGTATAAAGGCAAAGGCTATAATTTATTCAACAGGACCATTTACTGTAATGATTCCGCTACTTGTGGGGTATTGTTTTGTAATTACTTATGTATATAGGGCTGTCCAATAAATAAATAATGGTCAAAATGTATCTAATTACCTATAAATAACTTGAATAGTATAAAAACATTAAAGTTACCGAAATTTACCATTTTATACCGTTCGTTATTGAAAAAAATGTATCTTATCCCTACTAATATTATAAATGCGAAAGTAACTCTGTCTGTCTGTCTGTTACGCTTTCACGCCTAAACCAGTGAGCCCATTTTGATGAAATTTGGCACAGAGACAGAATAGACCCTGGGGAACAACATTGGCTTAATTTTTATCCGGGTGCGGGAAATAGTTCCCTCGGGAAGCGGGCGAAGCCGCTGGCAGAAGCTAGTAGGTAATATAAACAACTACTCAAGAATGCTCCTACAAGGTTACAAAAACATGCTCATTTGTCATGACAGCATCAAGAAAACTGAGCATTGCTTAAAAACTGGTATATCTAGGTAACTGTAACGTCTTTTGCAAAAGTGTTCATAATAGTTTTATTTAGGTAATCACTTAATCAGGTAAGCTATCTACCTGTTACATTTTAACAATTATTTACGGAACACGCTATATAACGTAGGTTGTAGTGAAATCAATGGCGGAATGGTGGCGACTGCTGACGCTGCATACATAATGGTTCGGTCAAGGTAACGTAATTGTATAGGTACCGATAGGGCCGTGAAGACTGAATGTTAGCTCCTATCTTAAGGTTACCTGTGGTATCTATGTACTTTATGGGTTCTATGGTTTAACCTCTGTTTTGCCTTGAAAATCTTTTTTCTTAAAGGAAAAACATGTTGATATTCACCTTTATTGAGGTTTTTACTGCTAACATGTTGCTCCAAAATGGATCCAGTATAGTTTTTACGAACCCTAAACATTGACTTGGGAATGAGCACAGAAAACATACATTTCTCATTATTGTTGTTAGGTATTTATTCATTATATTTATTACAGTTATGTTAAAACCTATGTACCTATCCCTTAAAAAACGACAAGTAAATTCGTATAGAACATGTCTCTCTCAAACACCGCTAATCTTTCCGATCTCTGGCATCTCTGGTATCTATCTACTGGCCGCCACTTTTAACGAACTTCGCTGATGTCAAAGGAAAATCTGAATACATAGTCAACCTTTAGTAGTTTTATGTTCTAAAAGTATAAGTACTTTTTTACGTGCTTTCAGTTGGACACATTAGACACGTGAATAGTTTTCTCTCGTGTAAACACTATTAGAAAATAGGATTAGGTCGAAATTCGTCAACGAGTAAATAAGTTGAATGGACATTGTGGTGTGATGTGTGACACATTTTTTTATTGCCGGATTTATAAGTAAGGTAATGACGTTGATCTGAAGTTGTTTTATGTCTCAATCTTGAATGAAAAAAAAAATCATATTCAATAATTGATTCAAACTTATTGCGCATTGCCACTCTGAAGTTAACTATTCGATGCATTGTCACCAATTTTGGAAACGCAAAGATATTTGGCGTGAGTTGTTTTATATTATAGAACAACGGATTCGTTTTTTCCTTCAATAAAATCTAAGCCACACATTAAGCTATAATATGAAATACATTTCAAGTGAAGACGTAATCCATCTATCTACCGACAGACCGGTATTAGTTTTGACATGATCCTAATCGCTTCCGATATCAGTCATTGAACGAAATTGTTTTATACCGTGATAAATGGGCTTTGCTTGTCAATCAATGGAGATAGATTCAAGCTTTTCATGTTGATGCTATGTACCTACTGAAAGATGGACGAATTATTTTTTTGTTACTCGTATTTTTCACGTGGCATTTTATGTTTTGGATTTTACAGATTAAAATTGTTCGTTCTGTGTGCTTTGGTCATCACAATAAGTCATTGTTTTTGCTTATAAATAATTCGAAATAATTTATTTCAAGCGGCTGCAGTCGAAATAACATCGTGCTTTCTAGACTAAAAATAAGAGGCTCTTCAGGGTTATTATGACTTGAGTAGCAGAAATTATTACGTAAATAATTTTGCGTTCCAAAATTTTGAAATAAGTCTAATTTGTAGGTCTAATTCGTAATATTTAAAAGTACGTTATAATAAAACAGCTATCTATTATAACAAAACCCACAAACATATTCAAACACTCAACGAGAAACAATTTCACCACCGCAGTGCCATAAGCGTCAATCATCTTGTTATACGCCTCGAGTTATGGGGCGGCCCTCTGAAAGTAAACGAAATCCCACGGACCGACCGACCTAACTTTTTATTTACCTATACATTATAAATGAAAGAAAAACACCTCCATATACAGTGGGCTTTATTTGAGGTTCGTATTATGGTATTTACGTAATGTGGTGTCATTTTTTATGGGAAATTATAGCCTACTGTAGTTGGGAAATTTTCGATTTCTATTAAGAAAGATTTTGGTTCTCATTTCCTGTAGTATTACACCGAATTGCCTCCCTCGGCGTGAAATAGGTAGATAGATTTTATAACTAAATGACGAAATCTTTGGCATTATATCGAATTTACTGGAAACAATATAATAAAATTCCTTGGTTTTTGGTAATAAAATTTACGGCGTACCGGGGCTGTTTCAGCCATTATTGTGCTCCCTTGAAACCGTAGACGTTGGAAAGTGGTCCCTAGCGGCAGTAGCCATAAAACTCCGAGAAGTGTAAATAACTTACTTTGTAAAACAAATGACAACATTGCAGGTGCTACAGTAAATAGGATCATACACAGCTAATTATGAACACGTTACGCACGGTTGCACAGACTGGTGACGTCATAAACACTCGCGTGATATGCTGACGTCATCAGGTGGGTGACAGACTATCCATGTCTGACTGCTGTAACGAAATTGTAGATCGACAGAGTCAGTCATACGTGCATTTCATTTCCTTGAGAATGTTTTGTATGTACTTCTTCTTAACTAACTCTTTTTCTAACTTTTGTCATGAAAGTGGTTGGTTAAATCTTTTTCAAGTATGGATATTTTTTATTTTTGCAGTGGAAGCAGCGGGAGATTCAATATCTTACTCGAGTTGACTACAAAACCTAATGGTAGGTTTTGAAAGACAAAGGAACAAATGTACCCTGGATGGAACTGCTTGACACCTTACAGTAATGGAAACATATTCCTTATTGTACTTTGCTCTAAATAAAGTCACTATTTCATAAACCACAGCTAAATTCCAATACAAATTACACGCACAGAACATACATTGTCACAAAACAAGGTTCCCAATTACGTTGGACCATTCGCTTCCTAGTTCAATTCACATTAGGATGATATTCGGTCGGGGTCAACCGGGATTAGAAAGCACCCACCATTGTTTGCAGGTTAGTATGGTTACATTCGTCCTTTTAATTAGGTAGTGGTTAGAAGATTTTGCAAGAAATTAAAGAGTGAAACTGTGAAAGTTTTAAGTGTCATTTCGGAAATATTTTTGAAGATTTTGTGAAATGAATCTATTTTACAAACAATGAATGAAAACAGAGGAAAACAATGGAGTTAAATAAGTTGTAGAAAATACCACTTCGAATGTTTGCAGATGTTTTTGTTGCGAGTAATAGGACTGAAAGATGATTGAGGCGTGAAAAGCTTTTCTTTTTCTTTCCTCAAAAAGTAAGTGCGTACCTACTCAACTAAATAAAAGGAAAGCATTAATATTATAAATCGCGAAAAAGAAAACTACAAATTATAAAACTGTGTTATAGAAATAATAATGAAGTTATCTTGCCTAAGTAAACCTCACTTTTACAAAAAGATTTAATTTCCAATACACATTTTAAAATTATATTTCCGAGGTAGCGATTCGATATCGGCGAGGTATTCCGAGGTAGAGGCTTTTCACATTATTCCTCGTATAATTACTGTTGAAGCGATGAGATAGACAGTACACATATCATTTCCATTATATAAGGTAGCTTTAGGTACAGAATACCTAACAAGCCTATCAGTTATAATATATGTTCTCCAAGTAATGGTATAGATAGCTTCTTATCTCATATCTTTCTTGTAATGAAAATGTTGATTGAAGCTCGAAGCTCAAGACAGGCCATTAATAATAATCGTTCTGTTTTATTCAAACAGAATTTTTATTTACGATATCAATATTAATATTGGAGTTTTATTAAGAGCCTGATTTACATTATGGATTTATGAAAGTCTGATATTTTTTTGTGTAGCAACAGAAATAAATATAGTCACTTTTCTTGTCATCTGCCTTGCCTTTTCTCAACTATATTGGAGTTGGCTTCCAGTCTAACCAGATGGAGCTGAGAAAAAGTGTTTTATCTGACCTCCACAAGGCAACCCGATATCCCTTGGTAAGACTGGTATCAGACTTTCTGGCTTCTGACAACCCGTAATGACTGCCAAAGATGTTCAAATGACAGCCGGGACAAATCAATTTACCGTGCCTTCCGAAACATGGTAGAACTCATCATGATAAGATGGACCCATCCACGGACCGATGGCGCCAAGCGTTGCTTATCCTTATGACTCATCGATCCACGCTGTTTCCTGGTCAATTCTCTTAAGTCAAACATGGGCAGAGTTTACTAACAAACTCATTTTGCCACCTACCTACAATGTCTACTGAATTTTGTATGAAGTCGACCTACACTCACTTTGTGTTATTTTCATATTTGTATGCTATTGTGTGACTTGTTCTACTTCTTGAGAAGATAAACTGAAAGGAGGCTTTACGTCCTGAATTTATATTTTGTACAAATAAAGAGGTTAGTTATTTGTTTGGTTAAACAAGCCTTTTGTATTGTATTGACGGTAATAATATGATAATATGATTTGTTTGGTTAAGGGTGACTTGCCCTAAATCAAGATAGTTATATTTATTTACCTTCCGAAGGGATTGCTGGTGCCTGTTTAATTAAATGAAAAAGGTACTGTGCCTCATTGAATGTTGCATAAGCTTCCAGCAGTCAAGCTCAAAACTTCATAATCACGAAGGTCTGTAATTTTTTGGTAAAAATTTTCTGCAGCAGAAAATTCCACTTGCTCAGAATTTCCCCACGATAACTTAAATGCATATTACGTACCTCACAGACTCGTAAACTAAGTTTTGTTTAATTTCCTACAAAGTACACCTGACCTAATTTCAAGTACATTGTAGGAGCCATTCGTACACTACATTGAGTTTAATACCTAACTTAAAGTTAGACTAAAACTAAGCGTTAGTACTGTAAATTGTAGGAAATAAAGGGAAACTGGTTTACTTTCAAGAGTTATACCTACTGCACAATCTTCGTATCGTTATGCGCCTTAAATAAATACAGATGGAAATTTTCAGTTGAACAGAGGCACTTTAATAGGAAAACATTGTGAAGAAACCTAGACTTAAAAAGTCTGAAATTGGCAATTCATTTTTAGCAAGTGTGTGTGTGATTAACAGCGCTTTCACACTAGCAGATTTTCTGCTCTTTTCGTGCAGGTGATACCAACTGACAATTGAATACTACTGGCACAAAAGGTGACGCTTAAGGGACCAGGGAACCAGGGACAGGTTTTTGCCGCCTTAAATATGTCGTGGAATATACACTCGGCTTTGCTACGCGCAAACATATTCCACCAGTAAGAAAGCGCTTATGAAGAGAAACCTGTGACCTGCAGTAAAACAGTAAAAAAGGTTGTAGTTATGTACTGACCTCTTTTCTCCATTTACGCAGATCCGTCCGTGGGTAATCACAAACGAACGTTGAACCTCAGTGACGTAATAGAATGACGTGAACAAGAAATCCGTGAGCATACAGCATAATATTGTGAATATGAATGTCTGATCAAATATATTCAGTCTTATTTGCGTGTGGTCTTCGGAATACGTCAGGCGATTTTTATGTGTATGAATGTGAATGTATAGACCAAATCTTCAGGAAAATAGAGACCAATAATCAAGCCACAATGTTTTATGGCTACAAGTTTTGGCAGCGTTGCGAATGATTTTATCGAGTGAATGACCTGAGTATATAACATTTTCTTTGTCTTAAGATAAATGTAAATTTCGTTATTACAGTTGAAAGAAAAATGGTTGAAATTAGGTTCTGTAGAGTATAGACGTTTATAATATAGTAGAGCCCAAAAATAATATTAGCCGGTCATTAATAAATTATAGCTTACTACTATAATTATTTATTACCAGGGCGTAAGATTAATGTATAAAGAATAAGCCTCGATTGATTTCTAAGTCACATTATAGTTACAGTAATCATTTATACGCAAGTCCGCACACATAAAATCACGGCGAACTTAAATAAAAGGAAATAAGTTCTATCCAGAAATAAATCCAGCAATCAGTCTCCTTCCCAGAATTCCCTAATAGAAAAAGTTGTTCCGAAGTAACCCACCACTTCATAGAACTCAAATACACGAGTATTTGCCCAAACTAAACGCAAACCATTGTAAGTCGTTAATGATCGATCTGTGTCTGCGAAATTAGACAAGCCGGCAACCTCGTACGCCCACATTCAAGGTGACTCAAATGTTTTAAACCGTTTGGCTTTGACATTTTAACCACTGACGAGCCCCAAAGCGTTGGCTGTTTATTAGTTCAACAAATATTCCACTGAAAGTTCTCTGATTTTAAATAAAGTTGACGTGAAACGCTGGAATGTTTCGGTTGAAATATTAATAAAGAGTAGTTTTTCACCGCAAACGGTTTTGATAACTTTCATCAAAACTATTTCAATGGGTATAAAAAGTTAAAGCACTTTTAACCTTTTCAATATTTTTGTGTAACATTTTTTTCTTTATATTCGTTTCATTTTGATTCAATAATAACAGAGTCGTTTCAATGGCCGACTCACATCGTCTGATTGACAAGATTGATAACATTCACGACACAATGGAAGCGATATGAATTGTCACCCATTACAGCACAACAGATTGATTTTCTGGGAAAATTGAATGGGCTTGTGTGATAGGGAATAATAAAAATGATATATAGGACAGAGTGACAGGTTTTGCTTACACACACGATTCAATAAATGAAACGAAAAATATGAAGTAGAATTGATGTTGCAGTTCTGCGCACTGTTGCAGAGAACAGCAGCGAAGAGATGCTGTATTCAAATTGAAAGTGTCTGCTTGAAGATCTCAAACCTTTTGAAAAGCTTAAACCCGTTTACTTACTAGCACCTCGAGTGGCGCAGTTTTATCTCCGTAGATTTAAACTTAAAAGAGGTTAAGTCTCTACGGACATCCTCGCTAGGACATTAAGCAAACAGAGCGTTTTACTATCTGATTATATGACGTCATAGAGGATAGCGGAACATTCTGGAACCCTAGTATATGGACGGATCGTGCTTAAGCTGGCAATATTAGACTTTATTCGGAAGTCTTTTTATAGGAAGTCGTTAAGGATATTTTAATCCCCGACGGAAAAATAGGGGTGTTATTAGTTTGACGTGTCTGTCTGTGACATGATAGCTCTCAAATAAGTGAAGCGATGGAAGCGATTTTAATTTAGTTTTATTTCTGTATTAAAGGCAACTTACCAGCCAGTGTTTTTAGACATATTTGATGAAAATCGGTTGAGCCATTTAAGAATTGTACTCGAGTGAGGTCTCAAACGAAGCAGCACCACGGGTACATTACAAAATATTATGTTAAATAAAAATATAAAGAAGTACCTACGTAGTTATGAAAAGCTTAAAATATAAAATTTTAAAACCACACACATTCTTACTTAGGTTTTTGTGTCGGGGGTTTTTATATACCTAAATATATATTTTTTATGGAGTTGTTAAATATACGAGGTACGGGGTATTGAGGTCAGCTAGGTCCGACCTTAGTGGCTTTAATTAGAAGCTGAGACAATGAAAGTCGCCGAATTTATTGCTGCGAGTAAATTGTCATTGTGTACGTGTTGTGTGGCCCCAGGGAGAATAAATTAATTTTAAGTGCCTCTCGACCGCTTTCTTGTTACTAATACAACAATAGAGGGATGTTTTGCAAATTATTTTTGGGTTGTTCAGGATTTTTTTTAAAGAAATTCTTGAATTATTCCGTAGAAATTCTGAAACAAAATTTATAATAATATGTTTTATTCATGGCTGGCTGGGATTTGCAATCGNGGGAGAATAAATTAATTTTAAGTGCCTCTCGACCGCTTTCTTGTTACTAATACAACAATAGAGGGATGTTTTGCAAATTATTTTTGGGTTGTTCAGGATTTTTTTTAAAGAAATTCTTGAATTATTCCGTAGAAATTCTGAAACAAAATTTATAATAATATGTTTTATTCATGGCTGGCTGGGATTTGCAATCGAATCCATTTAAACCGTTGAATATTTAAAAATGGACTAATAATTATTATCCTCTACTAACCCACTTGCATAACAATTATTTTCGCAATTAGTCCATA
>NWSH02000019.1:4023582-4037150 GCA_002382865.2 Heliothis virescens
AGTCTTGTAGTTGATCGCCTTATCGAAGCCGATCTCTTCCAGCCACTTCACCTTATCGTCAGAACCAGCGAAGCCGATGACCTTGCAGCCCTTGATCTTAGCAATCTGTCCGACTAGCGAGCCGACCGCTCCAGCAGCGCCGGTCACAACCACTGTTTCACCAGCTTTAGGGTGACAAATTTCAAGAAAAGCGAAGTAGGCGGTAGCACCAGGCATGCCCACTGCACCAACTGCCAAGGAATTCGACAAACCATGCAAGTTTGGCAATTTGTACACCTTTCCAGCTATAGGTAATTCTTCGTTGGTATCGATGATGGTATAGTCGCTCCAGCCCTTGTGAGATACTACTCTGGAGCCAACTGGGAATCTAGGGTCCTTTGAATCTTCTACTAAGCCGACTTGAAAGCCAAACTGGTCGTATGGTGTGCGGTTTTTTGAATTGTAAGCCCTCATATACGGGTCCACACTCACCCACTCAACTTTGACGAGAATCTCTCCATTCTTGATTGGTGGTAACTCGTATTCAACAATTTCGAAGTCTTCACGTTTGGGGTCACCCACGAAATTTTTCTTGACGACGTATTTGCGTGCCTTCACCATTTTGATGTTTCGTTGAGGAGATGTGTCGTGTGACTGAATTTACAAACAAGGGAACTTTGTTTTTATGTGATCTCTGAATATTGCAATGTCAGTGTGTGTAACTCTCCCAGCAGCGGGGAAAACTGTGTTGAGGGAGCGATAAATGAGATAAGGATCTCGTAATGTTTCATTAGTTAGCAGTTTTTGATATCTTATAATACTTTATCGATCGATACTAGCATGGGTTTTCCCACATAACACGGAAATACTTTTGTGTTTAGGTAATAAGCAATGTTTTGTTTATATGTTTATTATTTTTTTCATGACTGTTTTTTTATAGATGCATCAAGATTCTGGACTTACCTACCTTGTACCTATTGTTTTACTTATGAAGTAGGTACTCAAAACGTGGCAGTATGTTTCCTTAAATATGTAGGTTTAGAAAACATTTTCTTTAAAGCTTGTAGCTTTTCAAAGTCGAGATTTTTTTTGTTTTGTCTCGTTGTTTTTTAGATTTATTCCTAAACTAAAGATTTAAAGAAATATGAATGAATAGATCTGTAAATTAGAATCTTAAACCTACATTTTTTTTTATAATTTTCCTTGGAGATACAGCTTCTTGAAAATCACCTAAGAAAATCGACCATGAAAAAATATCCTTTAATTTTTGTGAGTAGTGTATAAATACCGATCAAAGGGGTGAAGATTGTATGGCCCTTTACGGGGCCCCGGTGTGGGCACGTTCACTGCGGCTTCGAGCCGCGCACTACTTGAACGTGCCCCAAAGGGTGATAGCCATCCGGCTAATCCGGGGGTACCGCACGATCTCCCGCGAAGCGGCTGGTCTTCTTGCCGGGCTGCCACCGTGGGATCTAGAGGCGAGGGTGCTCTCGCGCCTGTATGATTGGCGCGAGGAGGCACTGCGCCGGGGGGAAACTCCGTTGCCACGACAAGTTGTCGCGCAACGGGTGATCCTCCGGCGCGATCTCATGGTGGCATGGAGTGACCGGCTGTCGCAGCCCCATGCAGGGCACGCCACAATAGTGGCGGTAAGTCCCCTCTTTGAGGAGTGGCTCGGGAGGAGTCATGGCGCCCTCACCTTCCGCATGACGCAGGTCCTCACCGGACACGGATGTTTCGGGAGGTACCTGCATCGCATTGGGCGGGAGGTGGCGCCCGGGTGTCACCACTGCGCGGACGGTCCAGAGGACACGGTGGAGCACACCGTGGAGGTGTGTCCTGCCTGGGATGGGCACCGCCGTGTCCTCGTAGCGGCAATTGGCGGCGGCGACCTCTCGCGCCCAGCCCTGGTTCAAGCCATGGTGCGGGGCGAGAGGGAATGGGATGCCGTCGCCTCCTTCTGCGAAGCAGTTATGCTAGAGAAGGAGGCGGCGGAGCGGCTGCGAGTCCGCACCGGCCATCCCGGCCGTTGCCGTGGACCTGGTAGACACCACGGGCGTCGGGTGTCAAGAGATGACTCCCGGCCACCGTAGGCGTGGGTCTGTGGGCGGTGAGTTTCGGGTGGCTCATCGTCCTTCCGTCTCCTGAGAGACGACAGGCCCGTGTCGGCGGCGCGCGTTGTTCCACGCGCTCCTCAGAGAGTGTCAGCAAACCCCTGCGGGGCCCACTAGGGCCAGAGCCCGTCGGGGCTGCGGGTTGTTCGAAAGAGTTACCGCGGCTCTGGCACACAAAGGGCTCCCGAAGGAACACGGTGGGTTTTAGTCAGTAAAAGTCTGACACTCCCTTCCGCTGTCACCCACAGCGGGACATACTGATGATTTCCCATCGATATAAAAAATAAAAAAAAAAGGGGTGAAGATTGTTTGCAAGTTTGTGCATCTAAACCACTGGATTCTGAAGTCTGCTTTGAGCGTGGCTATTTTCAATGGCTAAATGAATGTTTCTGTATTTTCTAGGTTCCACGATTGAAGGCTGTTGTTGAAAAGTGGGTTTCTAACGCATACCCATACCCACTCACCCATACATTTTCTTGAATCTTCATTCATCAAATAACAGTTTGCAAGCTGTCGAATGAAAATCACACTGATCATGTAACATAGGGAAATGTTCATCATCTGCCTAGCCTTTTCCCAACTTTGTTGGGGTCGGCTACCAGTCTAACCGGATGCAGCTGAGGACCAGTGTTGGAGCGACTGCCTATCTGACCTCCTCAACCCAGTTACCCGGGCAACCTGGCACCCTTTGGTAAGACTGGTTGTCAGACTTTCTGGCCTCTGACTAAATGTGTGGTGTGGTGTCTGACTGACTGAGGTGTGTAAATAAATTAGCAAGTAATCATCATAACATAGTAGGTAATATTAGTATGAATGTTAAGTTCCGTGTTTCAGGAACGATTTATTGTATCTTATCAGCTCGCTATTTTGAGGATTGATTGATTCGATGAACCTGCATTAAAATTTAAGATACCTACCAACATTTTTATTTGGCATGAATTCCTTTTAGTTTCTTGGGAGGAGCCCAACGTTATTTTATTTCTTTAATTTCGGTGATTTTTTTAAATTATGAAAATCCTTGATTCATGAGAAAACAAGGAGAATTGACACTCAAGCATTATCTTACATAGTACAGAACATTTGAAACATTTTTGCATAAAAAGATCCATATAAGTACTTAATCAGAAAACCGACTTAGCNGCCGATTAGTTTGCACTTTGGCTAGTTGTAGGTAATAGGTGAAGACGACAGCAGGTCAACGTATACGAATCTGTCAAATTTTACCAATCGAACGTCAACCTACCTCCATTGTGATAAGGTTGAAAATGTATTGCAGAAATTTGACAGATTGGGGTAACTTGATGTGCTGTTGTCTGTTCGTTTATTTTACAAATATAATGGAACGGAACCCTTCGTGTGCGAGTCCGACTCGCACTTGGCCGGTTTTTTTGGCATGTTCAACGTATTTTTTTTTTATTTACTTTCGGTGATTTTAAAAAAAAAACAAGGTGAATTGACACTCAAGCATTAACTTACATAGTGCAGAATATTTGAAACATTTTTCATAAAAGGAACCTTATACACATTATACATTATCCAGAAAACCGACATCGTCCTGCCCCAATTACAAATCTCTCCTGTCCGTAGTGCAGCCTTCTCAAAACGAACGAGGCTCCGGCGACCGACTGGTAATGGTATAACCAACACACAGCAACAGGTGGGATATTAAGTGCCTTGCTCGGAGATGGACCTTATGCTAAAAAATATCCCACACTGGGCTCACCAGTAGATAAGCCCAGCGCGGTGAGTATGGGTCATGGCCAAATCCCCCAGCTTGGAGGAGGCGCTTGTCTAGCACTTTCTTATAGTTTGTGACGGTCGTATGTATATCGAGAAAACCTCTATCTATTGATATGTATTTTTGATTTATATTATTTTTTCCAAGTCCGAGGTGAGCATTCAAAACTAAATTAAACAAGAAAGAAACTCAAAAGCTATATGCATGCTAAATCCTGAAATCTAGAATAATCGTTTTATTGCAGACACAGTGGTCTAAAATTCCAAAAATGTGGAAAAAAAACTGTGACCAAAGTGACACTCGTTAAAATCTCTATAATAAAATTAATCAAAGCATTACACTTGAGCTGCAGTCAAACACATTCAGAACTCCAGATTTATTTGGAACGTGTCAAAAGCGTGACTCTGGGACGTATAAAATATTATTTTGATAAAAATTGAGTAATGACTTGCATTTTAAGCTAACCAATGTTGACGATAAGCATTACATGGATGAAAATTGTGATATCAGGGTATCAACTAAATTGTTGATAAGTAGATAGCGAAATTATTCGGAAAAACCCAATTTTGCATAACACTGAAAGGGACCAAATAAACTTGATATGGCTGCAGAAGTTGATGTCTGCAAGTCAGTTGACTGTGTTTATTTTTATAGAATCATAGAATAGAATCATGTCAAAAGTTTTATTCTGTTATTTTTAATGTTTTGTAAAATCGTTCCTTGTTTTGTAAAAATATATTTTTTATTTATGCTTTTCAGTGTTTGGGTCCCGCAGTGGCAGTCGTAACTCGTAGGCATAATGGTGGTAAGTCCTTATCCATACGAATAACATATTATGCCCAAATACAATATACCAATGATGAGGTCCCTTGACTTTCTGTAGTCTTCATCATCAGGTAAGGTCAAAACCTCTTGTGGACTCACCTGATATACACACGGATATCAAGTTTTCACCTGATATCCGTAATATGTGCCTGCGATATTCGAAAGATGCCCTCGATATCTCAGGGTTTCCTCCATGAGATGGGATCATCCTGGTGACAATGGGATCCAAACGGTGAGCATACATAATTTAAAGGCAGAGTTTTCCGAGTCGATTCAGCTGTCTTAGAGAAATTGAGTAATAAAGACAGGAAAAAAATTACAGTCGAATTAAGGACATTCTCCTTTTTGGAAAGCCGGCTAAAAACAGGTGCCATGCGATGTTTGCAGGTATTTACAATTTTACGGTGTCGTATATTATCTATCATCTATCTACGGGATATTTGTTTTTCAGGTACCTAAGCGTATCGAAACCAGTTTAGAAAATAATAGAAATAGTATGTAAACTCCGGGAAAGGACCAAGACGTTTCCATCCTTGACGATCCCTGTATATAAGTTTCCTACAATAATAATGTAAGGCCACGAAATTATATATTTAGTTTTTATTGCGGTACAAATATTTCACCACTTTTAAATTATTATTGAACAATGATTAGATATGATAACATGAAGTTGATCAAAGATATTATACTTACGTGGCCACTAGACCTACAATAAAAATCATTGCGCAATCTTCAATAATAACCCTACTGAGGTCGATTCGAGCAAACTTGAAGTTACCCTCGAATTACTATACCAAGATTTAGCTTTTCCATGTTCTTAATCGAATCAATCAAAAGTCCTCTTTTCATGCAATCTGAAGTATAAAAAACTTGGAACCCGAATAGAGGAGTGACCGTTAACCGGATGTATTACCCGGTGAAAAATATTACTTCAATACAGAACGGTGTTTTAGCTAATTTTATGTCAACGCGTTTTTGCTGTATGTCCGGCAAATTTGGCGGTATGAAATTTCTCGAATAAACCACTTTGGTCGAACTGGCTCTTCCTTATTCCCGCTTAGTGAGCTTGCTTTTGAATTAGTAGTTGGTAAAACAAAAACATTATTATTATAAGTATTCTGGAGTAAACAGCAATTTATTCTCGGATAATACCTTATTCCAGTTAGGTTCAATTAACCCCTACCTACATGGTTAATTTTGCCCAAAACGTCATATTGCACAATTGTATTGGCATCGGAAGCTATTGTGACCTTTGGATGTTATATAACACGCGTTTATCACATGCAAATAGCAAGTCACGTATAGCAGCGACCGTTCGACCGATAGCATTCAAATGGCCCTGTTGTTGACTCTCCAAATACTTACTTACTTATAGCTTCATGTCTGTCCATTTATCAATTTAGAGTCCGGTCACTGCATATCGCCTGACTTATAATACTATCTAGGTATTTACCACTTAGCATTAAAATTCTGATAGATAGACTATTACTTACATAACGTTGTTTTGAAAACAGAGGTATTTACATAATTACCTACTTATTAAAGTCACAAGTAAAGAAATGGATGGTCATTATGCAGTCTGAGTACCTAATAGCAGTAGTAGGTAGACTAAGTAACATAAATAAATAAATAAATTAGAAATGAAATGATAAGATGTCCGAAAAGATACGGAACCAGCGTAACGTGTCGAGGCATCAGATAGCCTTGTGCACGTGCTAGGTATACTAATTAGCAAACCGCTTTTATGGTCTAACANTAATTACCTACTTATTAAAGTCACAAGTAAAGAAATGGATGGTCATTATGCAGTCTGAGTTATAGCAGTAGTAGGTAGACTTAGTAACGGGAACATAAATAAATTAGAAATGAAATGATAAGATGTTCGATCAGATACGGAACCAGCGCAACGTGTCGAGGCATCAGATAGCCTTGTGCACGTGCTAGGTATACTAATTAGCAAACCGCTTTTATGGTCCAACATAGCACTGTGTACCAAACTCTTTAGAATAGGTTGTAAAGCAGGCTGACAAATGAAACAATGAAAATAAATCATCACTATAATATTTAATTGACTGATCAATATGTGAAGTAGAATAAACAAGAACTTATAATTTAATAACAGCCTTTCCAACATTTTCACCATTCAATATTCCCACAAAAGCATCAAAGATGTTTTCGAAGCCTTCAGTGATGTGTTCCCTGGGATTCAGCTGTCCACTTTTTATCCACTTAATAAGTTGAGCATGTGCCTCCGATTGGCGGTTCATCCACCTCCACACTAGGAAGCCTTCGATTTTCAACTGTTTGAATACTAAGGCAGGTTGTAGGATTGGGGCTTTGGGCACATTTGCGGGATCGGCGTTGTACGAACTGATGCTGCCACACACTGACACTCTGCCAAAATCATTCATCTGGTTTATAATGATACTGCTAAGCTCACCACCAACGTTGTCAAAGTAGCAATCGACGCCTTTGGGAGCAGCTTCTTTCAGAGCCGCGGAGACATCAGCAGTCTTGTAGTTGATCGCCTTGTCGAAGCCGATCTCTTCCAGCCACTTCACCTTATCATCAGAGCCAGCGAAGCCGATGACCCGGCAGCCTTTGATCTTAGCAATCTGTCCGACTAGCGATCCAACTGCTCCAGCAGCGCCGGTCACAACTACTGTTTCACCAGCCTTGGGCTGACATATTTCCAAAAATCCAAAGTACGCGGTAGCACCAGGCATTCCAACTGCTCCAACTCCCAAGGAATTCGACAAACCGTTTAAGTTCGGTAATTTATACACTTGTCCAGCAGCGGGGTTTTTGTCGTTGGCATCGATGATAGTATAGTCACACCATCCCTTGTGTGAGACCACTCTAGTTCCGACTGGAAATCTGGGGTCCTTTGAATCTTCTACTAAGCCAACTTGAAAGCCGAACTGGTCGTATGGTGTGGGGTAACGTGAATTGTAAGCCCTCATGTACGGGTCCACACTTACCCACTCGACTTTGACCAGAATCTCTCCATTCTTTAAGGGAGGTAACTCGTATTCCACAATATCGAAATCATCACGTTTGGGTAAACCTACGAAGTGCTTGTTGACGACGTATTTCCGTGCCTTAACCATTGTGATGTGTTTCGTTCACGCGGTGTGCGGGGCGACTGAGTTTACAAACAAAACAAGCCTGATATACTTGGTATATAGTCGTTCATTAATGTTATTGATACGTCACCGTGAGTCACGCGAGCGACCTGATTGGATGCGCTATCAATAAGATAGCAAAAGTTATATTCGTTGTTAAGTGTTTCAAGTTCTAAAATATCTTCGCAAATTACATTAGATCAAAGAATTGTCATTAAAGCATAAATCTGAGTGAACTCGTCCGTCCCATAACCCGTTTTACAAGGGATCAAAGTTTGAAGGTCAAAGAGCATCAAATAGAATGCAAAACAGATACTTACTGAAAAAACATATTTATAAAATCTCTTTTAGTCATCAAATTAGATTTATAAAAAATGTGCTTATTTTGTACATATCAGGTTTAAGCTAGCATGTTTTATTGCAGGGCTTATTTTCATACTAAGCAACCTAGCTACGATCCACATCCTTGGACACCGTAAATAAAATCAACGTAAAAATGATATCTAAGTGTCTAGGCATGTACATAAGTCTATTTAATATTACTTGGGTAATTAACTGGTATACATAAGTAGGTGCTTCCCTAAAAAATAAGCTAGTAAAAGCAAACCCCAATTTTATACAAAGCGGCTATTGGCGATGTTTACAATAACTCATAGCATAAAATTGCTTGACGTTGAGTTTTGACATTCAGTAACTTTTCTTGCAGGCGTTGAATGACTATTAAACTTGAATGATGAAAATATGTGATTTGATTCACTTTTCAAGTGATTCACTTGAAAAGTGAATCTCTTTCCGCCATTCCTGATGGGCTCAATTTTTTTAATGTATTCCTACTCACTTTTTAAACCTTCTGAAATATTATCAGAATCTCGGTGCAAAAAAAAACAAGAAGCCTTTTAGGTTTTCCAAAGTAAACTTATAATTTCACAACAGCCTTGCCAATGTTTTCACCTTTCAACATTCCCACAAAAGCATCATAAATATTTTCGAAACCCTCAGTGACATGCTCCCTGACCTTCAACTGTCCGCTTTGTATCCACTTGATAAGCTGTTTATGTCCCTTTGGTTGACGTTTCCTAACGTTGGGATCCGTTATTTCAAAACCTTGAATTTTCAATTGCTTATCTATTAAAGCTAATTGTAAGATAGTCGCTTTTGGCATTTTATTAAGGTCTTCATTATAGGCACTGATGCTTCCAACCACTGATACCCTGCCATGTCGATTCATCTGATATATAATAATACTACTAATTTCGCCACCAACATTGTCGAAGTAGCAATCAACACCGTTAGGAGCAGCTTCCTGTAGAGCCGTCTTGATGTCAACAGTCTTGTAGTTGATCGCCTTATCGAAGCCGATCTCTTCCAGCCACTTCACCTTATCGTCAGAGCCAGCGAAGCCGATAAGCCGGCAGCCTTTGATCTTTGCAATTTGGCCGACTATGGAGCCGACCGCTCCAGCAGCGCCAGTCACCACTACAGTTTCACCGGCTTTAGGTTCACAAATATCCAGAAATCCGAAGTAGGCGGAGGCTCCAGGCATACCTACTGCGCCAATTCCGAGAGAATTAGGAAAATCACCCAATTTAGGCAATTTGTAGATTTCATCGAATACGTCATCGTCGGGATAGGGATTATTTGTATCGATGATAAGGTAATCACACCAGCCTTTATGGGAAACGACTCTGGTACCAACAGGATACTTATGAGTCTTTGATTCTATTACTAATCCAACTTGAAAACCGAGCTGATCATATGGAACTGGGTGTGGTCTGTACACACGCATGTACGGGTCCACACTCACCCACTCAACTTTAACGAGAATCTCTCCATTCTTGATCGGTGGTAACTCGTATTCAACAATTTCGAAGTCTTCACGTTTGGGCACGCCGTCGAAGTCTTTCTTGACGACGTATTTGCGTGCCTTCACCATTGTGCTGTTCGGTGGTTACGTGTCAACACGTGCTGACTGACTGAGTTTACTAACAAATGCAACATAGTTTATAGCTACTCAGTAATGCNAAACAAGCCTGATATACTTGGTATATAGTCGTTCATTAATGTTATTGATACGTCACCGTGAGTCACGCGAGCGACCTGATTGGATGCGCTATCAATAAGATAGCAAAAGTTATATTCGTTGTTAAGTGTTTCAAGTTCTAAAATATCTTCGCAAATTACATTAGATCAAAGAATTGTCATTAAAGCATAAATCTGAGTGAACTCGTCCGTCCCATAACCCGTTTTACAAGGGATCAAAGTTTGAAGGTCAAAGAGCATCAAATAGAATGCAAAACAGATACTTACTGAAAAAACATATTTATAAAATCTCTTTTAGTCATCAAATTAGATTTATAAAAAATGTGCTTATTTTGTACATATCAGGTTTAAGCTAGCATGTTTTATTGCAGGGCTTATTTTCATACTAAGCAACCTAGCTACGATCCACATCCTTGGACACCGTAAATAAAATCAACGTAAAAATGATATCTAAGTGTCTAGGCATGTACATAAGTCTATTTAATATTACTTGGGTAATTAACTGGTATACATAAGTAGGTGCTTCCCTAAAAAATAAGCTAGTAAAAGCAAACCCCAATTTTATACAAAGCGGCTATTGGCGATGTTTACAATAACTCATAGCATAAAATTGCTTGACGTTGAGTTTTGACATTCAGTAACTTTTCTTGCAGGCGTTGAATGACTATTAAACTTGAATGATGAAAATATGTGATTTGATTCACTTTTCAAGTGATTCACTTGAAAAGTGAATCTCTTTCCGCCATTCCTGATGGGCTCAATTTTTTTAATGTATTCCTACTCACTTTTTAAACCTTCTGAAATATTATCAGAATCTCGGTGCAAAAAAAAACAAGAAGCCTTTTAGGTTTTCCAAAGTAAACTTATAATTTCACAACAGCCTTGCCAATGTTTTCACCTTTCAACATTCCCACAAAAGCATCATAAATATTTTCGAAACCCTCAGTGACATGCTCCCTGACCTTCAACTGTCCGCTTTGTATCCACTTGATAAGCTGTTTATGTCCCTTTGGTTGACGTTTCCTAACGTTGGGATCCGTTATTTCAAAACCTTGAATTTTCAATTGCTTATCTATTAAAGCTAATTGTAAGATAGTCGCTTTTGGCATTTTATTAAGGTCTTCATTATAGGCACTGATGCTTCCAACCACTGATACCCTGCCATGTCGATTCATCTGATATATAATAATACTACTAATTTCGCCACCAACATTGTCGAAGTAGCAATCAACACCGTTAGGAGCAGCTTCCTGTAGAGCCGTCTTGATGTCAACAGTCTTGTAGTTGATCGCCTTATCGAAGCCGATCTCTTCCAGCCACTTCACCTTATCGTCAGAGCCAGCGAAGCCGATGACCCGGCAGCCTTTGATCTTTGCAATTTGGCCGACTATGGAGCCGACCGCTCCAGCAGCGCCAGTCACCACTACAGTTTCACCGGCTTTAGGTTCACAAATATCCAGAAATCCGAAGTAGGCGGAGGCTCCAGGCATACCTACTGCGCCAATTCCGAGAGAATTAGGAAAATCACCCAATTTAGGCAATTTGTAGATTTCATCGAATACGTCATCGTCGGGATAGGGATTATTTGTATCGATGATAAGGTAATCACACCAGCCTTTATGGGAAACGACTCTGGTACCAACAGGATACTTATGAGTCTTTGATTCTATTACTAATCCAACTTGAAAACCGAGCTGATCATATGGAACTGGGTGTGGTCTGTACACACGCATGTACGGGTCCACACTCACCCACTCAACTTTAACGAGAATCTCTCCATTCTTGATCGGTGGTAACTCGTATTCAACAATTTCGAAGTCTTCACGTTTGGGCACGCCGTCGAAGTCTTTCTTGACGACGTATTTGCGTGCCTTCACCATTGTGCTGTTCGGTGGTTACGTGTCAACACGTGCTGACTGACTGAGTTTACTAACAAATGCAACATAGTTTATAGCTACTCAGTAATGCTGCGTCACCACGAGATACGAGCCATGTGATTATATTCGATTATCTTGAATACTCGTCAATCTGCGATAGTGAATTTTATCTGGAGCAATTGAGTAATAGCCGCATGTGGGTATTCCCAAGTTCATCCATAATTTGTGTTCCCAAAAAATAGTAAAAATATTAATAGGTAGTAAAGGATTTCCCAATCTACCCCATAAGCTTAAAAATTTTACCGAATATTGGATTTCGGAAAATAAATTGTTGAACAAGCTAATTTCTAATTTCCTGTACAAATTTTATTTTGAATTGTAAAAATACCTATGTATTGTTTATACATAGGTTTTTGGGTTGCAATCTGCTACCGAAGGATGACTGAAGTACAGTCAGATAATGTTCAAACCTTCACGGATAGGCTCGGGCGATATACACACGAATATTAATTTTATTATCCGATGCGTGCCTACGTGTTTCAAGAGTTGTCTTGATTTCTCAGGGTTTCCATTGTCAGATCCCAACCTGATGACAATAGGACCAAATTGCAAGTATATTCTTCCATTCAAAATCGATAGAAAAAAAAAACTGTCGAATTGAAAATCTCCTCTTTTTTCTTGGAACCATATTCTATCTATGAGTTTTAGTTGGCATCAATATAAATATAATGTATAGTAATGTAATGTAATGTATAGTATTTTTCTATGGGCCTTAGATGACTGATGCAAGTAAAAATAATTTCTGTGGATGTTTTCAACCAAAACCTGCATATAGGTGGGTATAATCAAAATACAAAAGAAACAGCTAAGAATATTGCAAGAGTAATTTCCACATGGCTATATATGAAAGTGTCTGAAGGGAAACTAACGCAAGCGAGTATCTTCACAGTCTCGACATGGGGAATCAGTCATTATAACTTTACATAAAAGTTTAGCTACTCATTCATCTGGAAGTTTGACATCAGACTATTGCGGACCCTGCACGACGAACGTTGAGCTCTGCACTTAAAATATAAATTTATTTTTCACTTGAATTGCGTGTCATCCCATGTTACAACAATAATAAATGTTATTAAAACTTTACATGCTGACTTTTTTATACACCCATGTGTTTACAAGATAAATCATTCGGAAAGTTGCATGCTACGGCGACAGCTACGGCCCAAAATGTTAGTTTTTTTTTGGACAGCTTACTGTGAATTTCCAAGTTCAATTTTCAAAGTAAACAGTTGTTTTGAGAAAATCGGTCGTTTGTGTCATCGGTAAACTTGGGCCTGGCATCGCAAGCACTGAGGAGAAACCTTGTAATGGCAAAAATTGTACGCAAGACAAGATAAGGGGCATCTACTAAATAACTTTAACTTTGGTATAATTTGTAATTATTTAGGAAATAGTATTAATTTATAAAATATAAATTTTAAATATGTTATTGTTCACAAATAAAGTATTTGTGTTGAAATATTTCATACTGTTTCCTTTATATTTGTTCCCTTTTCATGTATCAAGGAAATAATATAATAAAACCGGCCAAGTGCGAGTTGGACTCGCGCACGAAGGGTTCCGTACCATTATCTATGAAAAAAGTACAATAGGAATGGTCAAGAGTGAGTTACTTAAGTTGCACATTATTTCTAATAGATGGCGCTACTAGTATACAATTTTGCAATTCATTAATACAAATCAGCAGCCTTAATATATTTTTTTTTTGTATTTGTTGTTATAGCGGCAACGAATATACATCCTTTGTGAAAATTTCAGCATTCTAGCTATCACGGTTAATGAGATACAGCCTGGAGACAGACAGACAGAC
>NWSH02000019.1:4037249-4052433 GCA_002382865.2 Heliothis virescens
GTCACCATTAAAAAACCGGCCAAGTGCGAGTTGGACCCGCGCACGAAGGGTTCCGTACCATTATCTATGAAAAAAGTACAATAGGAATGGTCAAGAGTGAGTTACTTAAGTTGCACATTATTTCTAATAGATGGCGCTACTAGTATACAATTTTGCAATTCATTAATACAAATCAGCAGCCTTAATATATTTTTTTTTTGTATTTGTTGTTATAGCGGCAACGAATATACATCCTTTGTGAAAATTTCAGCATTCTAGCTATCACGGTTAATGAGATACAGCCTGGAGACAGACAGACAGACGGACAGACAGACAACGAAGTCTAAGTAATAGGGTTCCGTTTTACCCTTTGGGTACGGAACCCTAAAAAATATTTCATATCAATCGCGAGGTCGCGAGTGTAGAAATGTCGTCGAAGTTTTTGCGGCTGCCTGTGTGAGGAGAAATTGCCCGATGACTTGTAAAGAGACACATAAAACTTATCATCTAAGCTCTATATAGACGATATCGATGTGTCGCGTGAGTGTCTCACTTGTGATCATTCTAGATTGTATCGCAGAGAATGCTTGTTTTGTTATCACTTAACCAGAATTAACCAGAAATTCTTTGGAGTTAACAGAGATTATATCGTTCAATTTATATAATTCAAGATTAAATAAAGAAAGTAGATATTATTACATCATAATGACATTGTTGTGATGATGTGATGTGGTGTGCCGTGGCGCCAGACAGCCTAAATTGAGTAGATAAATAAAACAAAAAGGAATATAAAAAAACTTTTGGGTAAATAATTTAATTGACTAGGCATTATAGGTACATATTTTGTAAACTTACAATTTAACAACAGCTTTCCCAACATTTTCACCTTTCAACATTCCAAGGAAAGCGTCAAAAATGTTTTCAAAACCTTCAGTGATGTGTTCCCTGATTTTCACCTGTCCACCCTTTATCCACTTGACGAGTTGAGTATGTGCCTCCGACTGACGGCTGATCCACCGCCACCATATGAAACCTTCGATTTTCAATTGCTTGTATACCAAAGCAGGTTGTAGGATTGGTGCCTTAGGCAGGTTGGAGGGATTCGAGTTGTATGAACTGATGCTGCCACATACTGACACCCTGCCAAACTCATTCATCTGGTTTATAATGATACTACTGAGCTCACCGCCGACATTGTCAAAATAGCAATCTACTCCCTTGGGAGCAGCTTTTTTCAGAGCCGCGGAGGCATCAGCAGTCTTGTAGTTGATCGCCTTGTCGAAGCCGATCTCTTCCAGCCACTTCACCTTGTCATCAGAGCCAGCGAAGCCGATGACCCGGCAGCCTTTGATCTTAGCAATCTGTCCGACTAGCGAGCCGACCGCTCCAGCAGCGCCGGTCACAACCACTGTTTCACCAGCCTTGGGCTGACAAATTTCCAAAAATCCAAAGTAAGCGGTAGCACCTGGCATTCCAACTGCTCCAACACCCAATGAATTCGATAATCCGTCCAAGTTCGGTAATTTATACAATTGCCTAGCACCGAGAACTCTGTCGTTGGCAGTGATGATAGTATAGTCAGACCATCCTTTGTGGGAGACGACTCTAGTTCCGACTGGATATTCGGGGTCCTTTGAATCTTCCACTAAACCGACTTGAAAGCCGAACTGGTCGAACGGTGTGGGGAGTCGTGAATTGGAACCTCGCATGTATGGGTCCACACTCACCCACTCAACTTTGACCAGGATCTCCCCATTCTGTAGGGGAGGTAACTCGTATTCCACAATATCGAAGTCTTCACGTTTGGGTAAACCTACGAAGTGCTTGTTGACGACGTATTTCCGTGCCTTAACCATTGTGATGTGTTTCGTCCAGGCGGTGTGCGGAGCAACTGAGTTTACAAACAAGCCTGATACAGTACCTTTATAGTCGTTCATTAATGATACGTCATCGCGAGTCACGCGAGCGACGAATTGTTCAATGAGACAGCAAAAGTTATATCAGCCGATAAGAGTTTCAGGTTTTTTGATCCTTCGTCATATATACTCTTAAGACGCCGGGGAAGACTGCTCGCAACTGCGATTTCCAATGAGTACACAGTTCGTTAGCAGGATAAGTGACAGTGAAAGTTTGAGACATAGCATCTTGACTAAAATAGTAGAATCAACCTTTCTGTACATTAAAAAGAACTAACTGAACTGAAGGCAGAAACAGGTTAAACAATCGCAGTTGGGGGATTTTTCTTCTAACTCTTCCATAGAAAAGTTCCACAACTGTGATTATTCAACTTGTTATTTTCATGAAGACGGGATTTTTTATTATTTTTTAATAAAAAAAATAATTTAAAATATTTAGTTTACTAGATGCCTCGCGTACTTTATTAATGTTTATATTAAAGATCCTGTGGATGCTATACAGGCTGTTCTAAAAACCCCGTCTGACCAGTGAAGGAATTATTAGGTACCTCCATGATTTCCATAAAAAAATTCTCAGCTGCAAACGAGTAAAAAAGAATTACCCCTCAAAAAACGCAATAATATTTCATAAAATGACGAAAATCATATGGCAATACGGTTCAAGGGTCATCGTCTTCCGGGTAATGACTTCGTAAGGTCATGAACCCAAATAAATTTAAAATACAATAATCGGCGGTGCCTTTGACTAGAGATTAGAGATGTACCTCTTTAAATATTATTTAAATTTCTAAATNATACAGGCTGTTCTAAAAACCCCGTCTGACCGGTGAAGGAATTATTAGGTACCTACATGAGATTCCATAAAAATTTTCTCAGCTGCATACGAGTAAAAAAGAATTACCCCTCAAAAAAACGTAATAATATTTCATAAAATGACGAAAATCATATGGCAATACGGTTCAAGGGTCATCGTCTTCCGGGTAATGACTTCGTAAGGTCATGAACCCAAATAAATTTAAAATACAATAGTCGGCGGTGCCTTTGACTAGAGATTAGAGATGTACCTCTTTAAATATTATTTAAATTTCTAAATATCGATATCGATTGAACTCAAAAATATTTTGTGTCAAAGGTGTGATTGTCAAATTGATATTAATTTAACAGTGCCATTGCATTGTTACATTTATAATTTTCGTCTGCCTTGTGATGGTAATTCGTGTTTTACACTTTTTGGATAAGTTTATTTTTGCCGGGATTGTATTAATTTCACCAACTTCGTATCATAAGCCCAGTTCGTTATTATGTGTAATTACTCTATTACATGTAAATTATTCAAGTCACCTTTCAACACAATTATGATACATGTCGATAATAAAATCGATAAATCGCAAAAAAGTGCGTCTCTAGTAAATTGGCTACTGATTTATGATACACGTGCCGCGGCGCGCCTTTGAGACGCGCGGTGCGCTTTTGAGAATGCGCGGTGCGGGCTGTCGGCATATCCTCAAAGTTAAAAACACAATAACCGCCACACTAATAAATCAAATACCACAGAAATCGGTGTTGTCGCTTTTTTAAAATTTGCCTGGTTTGGGGGAAAATGTAGCACATTTAAGGCAAAAAATAGGTTTTTCAAAATGCATTATTATTGTTGCTATGATGAGTCTTTAAAGTTTTGTATTTTATTTGGTGTCGTGATTGTCTAACCTAAATTACCCCTATGAGTCTGACGGGGTAATCATAACATATTGTACCTCTATATACTATTCTGAAATCCTCATGATAGGCCCGTTATTTTGAGACCCGTATTGCAGAAAAAATAGAAAAAATATATTTTCACTTAAGTCTGGTGTCTCGTGTGTGTCTCACAGATGTCATGTTGGAATTTTTGAAACGTCATATAATTTAGAACCCTTGGGTAATTGAGACAAATCCAACGATATTAATGGTATCTAATATATCCGATATCGTAATTTTTATTTTATTTTTATCGTAATCCCCTGGGTCGTTTTGAAGATATGAGGTCATAAAAAATATTACTTGCATACAAAAATAGATACATACTTATTAAAAGATACGTGTAAAAAATATATTATGATCTACGTCCCTGTGTCTTTGATAATAGAAATATGTTTGTATGCAATACATTTAAAACGAAATAATGTCATTTACTTTGTGAAAATGAACGCATGCTTTTTAAACCTTTTGACAGAGTCTCGTTACTTAGCTCTAAACATAATGCATGCTTAAGTGGCTTAGCATGCCAGTGTTTAAACAAAGACAAACTGTGTTAGGTATTTACAAAGGAATACAGAGAGCAAGCAAAAATAACCAGTACACCTTTAATTTTCTCCAAATAAATAAACTTATAATTTCACAACAGCCTTGCCAAAGTTTTCACCTTTCAACAGTCCCACAAAGGCGTCAAATATTTTTTCAAAACCCTCAGTGACATGCTCCCTTGCCTTCAACTGACCGCTTTGTATCCACTTGAAAACTTCTTTGTGTGCTTCGAATTGACGGTTTAGATCGCACTCCGATATTGAAAATCCTTGAATTTTCAATTGCTTAGATACTACAGCTAATTGTAAGGTAGTCGCTTTAGGCATATTACTATAGTCTTCGTTATATACACTGATACTTCCGACAACTGATACCCTGCCGCCTTGGTTCATCTGATATATAATAATGCTGCTAATTTCGCCACCAACATTGTCGAAGTAGCAGTCAACACCGTTAGGAGCAGCTTCCTGTAGAGCCGTCTTGATGTCAGCAGTCTTGTAGTTGATCGCCTTATCGAAGCCGATCTCTTCCAGCCACTTCACCTTGTCGTCAGAGCCAGCGAAGCCGATGACCCGGCAGCCTTTGATCTTAGCAATCTGACCGACTATTGAGCCGACCGCTCCAGCAGCACCGGTCACCACTACAGTTTCACCAGCTTTAGGTTCACAAACATCCAAAAATCCGAAGTATGCGGATGCACCAGGCATACCCACTGCGCCAATTGCAAGAGAATTAGGAAAACCGTCCAATTTAGGCAATTTGTACAGTTGACCAAACATTTCATTGTCAGAGTAGGCGTTATTTGTGTCAGTGATGAAGTAGTCACACCAGCCTTTGTGGGAGACGATTCGGGTACCAACTGGGAATTTTGGAGCCTTAGATTCTATTACTAATCCAACTTGAAAACCGGGCTGATCATACGGAAGTGGATGTGGTTTGTACAGGCGCAGGTATGGGTCCACACTCACCCACTCAACTTTAACGAGAACCTCTCCATTCTTGATTGGTGGCAGCTCGTATTCAACAATTTCGAAGTCTTCACGTTTGGGTAATCCGTCGAAGTCTTTCTTGACGACGTATTTGCGTGCCTTCACCATTGTGCTGTTCGGTGGTTACGTGTCAACGCGTGCTGTCTGACTGAGTTTACTAACAAATGGAACACTGTTTATAGTCATTCAGTAATGCTTCGTCATCGTGAGACACACAAGACAATCTTTTGATTGGAAAATTACCCATCTTCGATACTCTTTATGTGCGATGGTTCATTCTTTCAAGGCTAATTGTCATAATCTGGAAATACAAAAACACCCGCCAAGTCATGCAAAAAACCGGCCAAGTGCGAGTTAGACTCGCGCATGAAGGGTTCCGTACGTTTATTGTATGGGGACCTCCATTAATATTTTATTTTTTATTTATGTATTTGTTGTTTTTATTTATTTATTTATGTATAGCGGCAATGGAAATACATCATTTGTGAAAATTTCAGCTTTCTAGCTATCACGGTTAATGAGATACAGCGTGGAGACAGACAGATAGACAGACAGACAACGAAGTCTTAATAATAGGGTTCCGTTTTACCCTTTGGGTACGGAACCCTAAAAAGTTGCATATAATTTTACTTGGACATTTGTTGAACCAGGGAAACTATTTCAAACAACATACAGCAGACAGATAAAATTAAATAATGAATCTAAGAGAGTGGTTTTCCTAAACGACTTGCTCAACCCCGTGAAGGTGAGAAAGGATATTTTTTAATGAAAACCAATTGTGATCCATGATTCCTTGTTTGGCACAGTTATACGAATTAGGAGAACCTCACTTGTATAATTACCTGAACAATTAATAATAATTAAAATTTGACGTGGCGTGGTCGTTTAGTCATGGCCGTTAACCAGTTCTATATAAAATATTTGTTTACGACACAAAGAATTCCTTCCACGTAAAGAAGCTGCTCTAGCTGTTTTTCGCGGGTTCGTTCTCGTCATGTGGGAACTTCTTTCGTATCCGGATAAAATATGCCCTGTGTCACTAATGATAGTGTAGCTTCCTAGTTTAAGATTTTTTTTTTATCGGTTTAGTAGTTTCAAAGCCTACTCAACGAAAACTAACAAACAGACAAATCTTTTCTCTTTAAAATGTACGTACAAACATAGATAATTCATATCTAAATATTTTCTCACAGAAATCCGGTTTATATCTGTTTACCCAATAGATACTATAAATAAATAATAATCTAATCAGAACATAGCCTCACGATGATGTTGCACTATTTAATGATAATAAAGTGTGTTATTTATTTGTAAACTCAGTCTCTTCGTAGGTACTGGTCTTCAAGGGCATTTAGATAGATAGATATATTCTTTATTATGTACACCAATTTACATAAAAAAACATGTTACAAAAAAAGAAATAAGTTTAGGTGACACAATGGGCGACACAATGGGATCGAGACGAAAGGATATAACCATATAGCAGGTAGTCTATGGTGTACTCAATTTCCTACATATTGCTATAGATACAATATTTATTATAATATACATGTTTACCTAAACAAGAAAATATATAAAAATATAATACATGTATACGAATATAATATTACTGTAAGTATAAATTAATACATACGTATTTAGTGTTTTTTTAACCGCCTTATGAAAAGGAGGAGATGAATTTCTACTTACTTTTTACGCTAGTTTTTGACATCGACACTTTGCTTTGAATAGTTACTTTGATACTTTACTTTTACATTTGCTTACTTTATTTCCTATTTCCTAGCCTATGACTACTTCGTATATCGGCTGCTAGCTTCCCGCAGAGGTTTCACCCGCGTCCCGTGGGAACTACTCCGCGCGCCTGGATAAAAAGATGCCTATATCTTTTCTATATAAATGCCGAAATCTAAATGTTTATCTAAAACACTGAAAGATTTTTTTAATCGGACTAGTCGTTTTTGAGATAAGTGCGTTCAAACAAACAAATTCTTCAGTAACATTTAAAAAGTACTGGGGGATGATTCCGTAACTACAATTATGTGTCACACGTATGAAAATTCAATGAAAATTGAATGGCAATAGCAGTTTTAGCCTTATCGGTTACTCTGTAACTATTAAAAGACCAATCGTTTTCCAATGACATGCCATTGGTCTGTCATCGGTCGTTACGGTCTCACTAAAGTTAGTCTGTACTTCAATCGTAAACCAGTTGTGGTCGTTAACGGTATTCCGTTCTTATTTGACGTTTGTTTGACATTTAGACCAATGGAAACAAAATCGACTTCTTGCTATTGAAGTAAGATTTTGTACAATTGCACAACGATAGTGGATTTCAGTATCGTGTACTTAAAAATGTGATCACTAGTGCCAATTTTACGTATTCTAGTGTTAGCCACCAAATTCCTAATATCGTGGACGCCACAATTTCGCTTAGCGCACTCTAAACATTGAAAAACCGAGATGAGAGCCATGGTAATACACAATGCGGAATTAAAAGCATTTCGCCTCGGAAAAGTGGAAGTGAAGGACCTGGGGCTTATGCTTTTACAACTTTTCTACAAGCACAGCAAAGAAAAGGCGCAATATCATAAAAGGTATGTAAAAACCATTTTATTAAGTAGGCTTAGGTATTGTGCCCTTTTACATGAGAGAGTTGCATGATATAAAACTTTGAACTCTGCACCTATACAGATACTTCTTGCTCTGGCATTCTATGCTACAAGCTTATACCATACAATTGTTGGTCTTGGATTTCAAGTACTGAACAACTTTAAGTTAATAGTAGCTTCTGCCAGCGGTTTCACCTACTTCCCACTCCCAGGTACAAAGTACCCCAGAACATTTCTGTCATACTTACATTTCTGTGTATCTTTAACCATTAAGCTTAAAAATTGAGAAACTTGTCCCGTTTTCCCAACATTTCCCTTCACTGCTCGGCTCCTATTGATTGTGGCGTGATGAAAAGTATACTATAACCAGCTCAGGAGTATGAAAAATAATTGTAGCAAGTTCCGTTAAAATCCATCCAGTAGTTTTTGTCTCTATAATGGTTCAACAAACAGACAGACAAGAATTTTACTGATTGCCTTTTTGGCATCAGTATCAATCCCTAATCACCCCCTGATAGTTATTTTGTAAATGTATTTCATGTGTACATACTGTACCTGTGTGATTTTTTTACAGATTTATTATAAGTATAGATAGATTACACCACATTAAAAAAGAAATTATTGTTACAGATTGAAAGAGAAATTAGTGCAGCACTGGCACAGGGATTACAAGAAGAATATAACTAGCATGTCTGATCTCCACCGAGGCAGTGCTATAAAAAGCTCCTATTGAGAGATTAGTAGCAGGAACAAAATAATAAAGAATACTGTATTACTTATAAATCTTTTTATTAATAAATATATGTTATAAAGAGTAGTTTTTGAGTTGGTAGGGGTAACCTCTTGATTTACATAACCATTTTTTAAACAATAACAAGCCACACTATCATACTTTATTCGGTTACAAAAAGTAGCTTCTCCGGAATGCAGGTATCATATAAATCTTTTTATTAATAAATATAAAAATATATGTTATAAAGAGTAGTTTTTGAGTTGGTAGGGGTAACCTCTGGATCTGCATAATCATTTTTTAAACAATAACAAGCCACATTATCATACTTTATTCGGTTACAAAAAGTAGCTTCTCCGGAATGCAGGTATCATATATTGGTAATGGCAAATAATAGGAATTTATAATATTTATTCCAACTCTTTTTTCTTCTTTGAAGTACCTGAAAACAAGAAAATATATTAATAATTGTTAAATATTCAGTTGAATACTAAAAATTACTCTTCATTAAATAGGTTATAAAATTGGTACGGCTCTAAAGATCATAAATCTTGATAGAACTCTTTACACACTTACTAACTAATAAACAGCTACTTAAATTAATTATCCAAAGGATACTCATTGGCTGTTATTATTGTATTTACTTTGATTAATTGATTATAATTATTCACCCTAAGATGACCCACTGACCGTGAATTTTGTAGATTTTCCAAAATTAGTTGCATCTACTAGTAGTGCTCATTGAGCCCTTCCGCTTGGGTCTCGCCTGCTGTCGTTAGTCTGTTTGTGGCTTATGCTTTTACAAATTCCATTGATAGTAAAATTTCGGTGGCACTGCACAAGATTAGTCTACAGCTCCTAAAACAAAATAATAGTAACCATAAAGATATCTGATAAACACTTATCATTAATCAGGTTGTCTAAAATATAAAAGAAATCAGGAAATATGCTCTAATTTTCTCCTTACGAAGGATTTTCATAATCATGAATTCATGACTCCTCCGCCTATTACAGCATCAACAACGAAAGATCTTCAGATGTTAAAATATTATGTGACGTGTACTTACCGATTAGAAACTGTTTATTATTTATAAAAACTTCTGTTTCCACAATAATAATTCACAAAACATTATTTAAAATTATTTTTAGACATTACCACAGCGTTGCCAATGCTAGTAGTCCAAATTCCCCAAAAATCTTTGTGAAATTCCCCAAATTCGGGGAGAATAAACTTTGAATTCCCCACATAGATTATCTACAGAAAAGAAGCCAGATTGAATAAAATTTCAAAAATATTAATGTAATTATTTATTTCCATCAGAGCTAGGAGTATTTTGATGCTATATAGTTGTAGATAACATGATTTTAGACGGATTAAATTAAAAAAATATATCACGCAACGGGTGCGAAACTATTGGTTGCTTGTCAGAGTGACATTTCTCCGATGTTCTGAATAACTTGGAGCGCGTCAGAGTGCACCCCGGGTGTATGTTCCAAACGCAGCACAGATGAAATGATGAAAAAATTAAACTTCAAACTACTGTTGTCATATTCTATGGGACTGCGGGTAAATTGTGAGAATCCCAGCATTTTCCCCACATGACAACATTCCCCACACAGTCCCCACTCGACTTGAAATTCCCCACAGTTTGGGGAATTCCCCACAGATTGGCAACGCTGCTGATTACCAATACCAAGTGACAGATTTTTTTTTAAATCTTACGTTGTCATAGACAATTCATTTATACGGCCACCGTAATTGAAATAAACTGAAATAAACTCTTTCTAACATCGTTAGCTTATGTTTTCATTGTTTTATAGACAAAGTAATTAATTGCAGACAATATAATTAATTATTTAATCACAGAAAATTGTAAACGCTTATTTAAAAACAATAATCGTTAAACCTTTTGGTACAATTTAAATGGCAACACCTACAATAATTGAATTGGCAACACGTTCACCAATTCAAGTGACAGTCTGACAGTTCATTGAAGTTCCATTGAAGTTCCACTGAAGGTTCATTGTTTATTCATTTTGTGTTTACATTAAAGTGTAAACAGAATAACCAAAAACGGTTCAATCGTAATGGAGTTGTAATTGACTCTAATTGTAATGAAAACTGGTTGTTCCTTAAGTTTAAGAAACAGACTCAGGCCCCTGGTCATCGAATTGCGCCTGAACGGCTAGACCAATTCCGATACTTTTTTAATTTATTTATAATATATTAGGTAAAAAAACTGTTTTTTTTTTGTGAACTCGCTGAGTGTAACTGTTGACTCATCGTCCTCGCTTAACCGCGTCCACGAGAAGTGGGGGGCAACAGTGACGTCATAGTTCAACGGCTCGACCGCATGCGCCGAGTCCAGAGGTCAAATCTTGCTCCTGCGCACCGACCGCGCGCACATCGTATCTTGCCTTTTTAATATTTTTGTTTCCAATTGTAATCAGTGTTTCCTTCATTATACTGCATATTATACAGTCCACCTTTATTATTTACTCCACCTGCTGAGCTATCGTCGCATCAGTAACAGTCAAACAGTTGAATGTCATCAGCAGAAGTATGTGTAGCATAAATGAACCCTAACTCTACCTAAGTAGAGTTAGGGTTCATTTATGCTACACCGTGCCGGGCACGAGCCGAGCCCCGTCCGGGCTCGGACGAGGCTCGGATTCAAAACTCCACGAACATTTTATATGGAGCTGTTTATTTGTGTTTATGCTACACCGAGCGGCGTCCGTGCCCCGACCGAGCCCGGACGACGCACGGTCCCGCCCCGCGCACGGTCGCGACTCGTTGTAACATAAACACTCTTCCGTGGCGGGACCGAGCAGTCACCGACGAAATTTTAGGGAGGAACCACGTCTATTTATTATCATGGACGATGAAAAATTTATAGAGTGCGTTAAGAAGTACCCAGTACTCTATCTTTCTTCAGGTGTTATTGGTGACTGAAATCTCGTCTGCTGTCTGTTAAGGGCAGGCGTTAACTTATGTAGTAANCGTCTATTTATTATCATGGACGATGAAAAATTAATAGAGTGCGTTAGGAAGTACCCAGTACTCTATGATATGTTATTGGTGACTGAAATCTTGTCTGCTGTCTGTTAAGGGCAGGCGTTAACTTATGTAGTAAGATATGAAAGTTATCTTTAGACATTCTAAAATATTCAAAGAATTTTTGTTCATCATCTAATAAATCTCTACATAGAGTAAAAAATTCTCCTTCATGACGGCGCATTCTCCAAATAGGGTGCACGCCCCATTTTCTTTTATTTCTTTTTGGTTTTGATTGCTCGTCATCAATGGCAATAGCTGCCATCTCCAATAGCGAAAAATCCATTATTAATATTTAGATATGTTAACTTAATGAAAAATCACTACACAACACTAGTCCGTATCGAGTCACCGCGGACTCGGCGCACGCTCGTTGTAATATAAACATGTCGCACGGACGAGGCTCGGACACGGCTCGTGCCCGGCTCGGGCCCGGCACGGTCTAGCATAAATGAACCCTTATTTATGTACTCTCATCGAAATGTTGATATTAATATGGATCTTACCGAGATTTATAATACAATCCTGTGTAGCCAACAATATTAAATGAAAAATAATAAAAACCTCAGACAAATAAAACAAAGATAATTAATATAGAACTTTTATTATTGTGATATCTGGAACAATTGTGATATAAGTTGTTCCATTTACAGTAACATTTTACATGCCACTAAGTTTGGCTGATGGCACCTACTAGGTTCTAATGGTCTTACCAACAAATGTACGACAGCTTTTCCAAAGAAATCCGTAGTTTCGTCGATGCGTAGTTCGATTTGAGGCATATCCACTTTATTCTTTCGCTTTATGAAATCAGTCTAAGTACAAAAATGAGCATATGCACCTGTGTTGAGAATGCGCAATGCGTGAGTGAGTGGTGCGCGCTCCAACAGGTTTCTGCGAGCGCGGCACCAGCAGCAGCTCTTTTTTGAGGGTTCCGTAGTAAACTAGGAACCCTTATAGTTTCCGTCCGCGGATAATCTCAGAGACTGTTAGCGCTAGAAAGCTGAAATTTGGTACCAATATGTAAATCAACCACGCCGACAAAGTGCAAAAATAAAAAGTGGAAAAAAATTGTTTTCTTAGGGTGCCTCCTTTTTTTTTTCATTTCAACCCTAACGTGTGGTATATCGTTGGATAACTATTTTAAAATGAATTAGCTTCTGCCAGCGACTTTGTACACGGATCATGTCGCTTATGCTAGCCACAATGGGTCGTCATAATTTCTCCCCTTTTTCCTACATTTCCCTTCACTGCTCTGCCCCTTTTGATTGTAGCGTGATGAAAAGTATACTATAATAAAACCTGCTCAGGAGTATGATAAATAATTGTACCAAGTTTTGTTAAAATCCGTCGAGTAGTTTTTGTTTCTATAACGGTTATACAGACAGACAGACAGACAGACAGACGGACAGACAGACAGACAGACAGACAGACAGACAAAAATTCTACTGATTGCATTTTTGGCATCAGTATCGATCCCTAATCACCCTCTGAAAGTTATTTTGGAAATATATTTCATGTACAGAATTGACCTCTCTACAGATTTATTATAAGTATAGATAGATAGGGGTTTACTGAAATAATTTTTTGATTATGTTAATACTTTCGGAAATAATTGCTCCAAAAGCCGGAAAATAGGCGTCAAACCGCAAGTTTAGAAAATATGAAAAAAATCTCAGAAGTAGAACTCTACATAAACTTTCGAGGAAAATTATTTTGAACGTGGTACAGACAGCAGTCTTTGAGATACTTATAGCATTTTTTTGGAAACCGCAAATTATAACTTTGTTATTCATATATTTGTATGAAAAACAAAGTTATTTTTTGGTTGTCGAAAAATGTTTGTATTTTGGCTAGTTGTAGGTAATAGCTGCGTTCAGTTTTCATAGAAAATGGTACGGAACCCTTCGTGCGCGAGTCCGACTCGCACTTAGCCGGTTTCGTCGTGTTCGTTGTAGTCAGGAGAAGGATTATATGACAAAAAAAAGTTGCCACGAACGCGGTTGAAACCGCGGGAAATAGCTAGTTACCTATTCATTTGCGCTCTCAATGTCATTTCGATTTTTTTCGGATTTCACTATGAATTTTGCTTAATTTTTATAGCTCTTGGGATGTCAAGAAACAAATAAGTAGTGTCCGACCGAAGCTTCGGCTTCGGCTTCGGCTTCGGCCACCTTCGGCCAAAAAAACCACCTTCGGCCAAACCTTCGGCTTCGGCCAAAAATTAGGCCGAAGCCGAAGGTTTGGCCGAAGGTCCGTGCAACCGTCGAGATTGAACGAATTGTTACGAAAGAATGAGTGAGAGAGCGACGGACCGGCTGTGTTTGCAGAGGACGCGCAGCATACGCGTCAAAACAAGGTCGTACGTGTATTTAAAACAGTGTTCGGTCTATACGAGTAAAACAAAGACTGATTGATTGATCTAATTGTAATTTGTGAATTACTTAAGAAAGAAATTATTATTTTTTACAAATAAATCACAAACTTTTATTACCATTTCTAATGCCCGGTTTCTGAAGGCGTCGGTTATGTTCAAAATAATTGTTGGTTCAATAAAGTTATGCATAAGATAAACCTCGATTAACTTTCACTGCGTTTCTGAATACGCAACGAGCCTTTCAATAACTTATGTAACGGATAGTAAGTTCCTAAATTTGTCAATAGATGGGGCTTTTAAAGATAACAACTAAAACTTTACTTCTCTATTCTATTTCAGCTTCATGACATGTTTTATTAGTTTAAATATATTTTTTCGAATTTAATCAAGTTACCAAAACCTATTTCATTTATAAAGTAATGATAATTCCTTAGAGTATACATAAAGTAACCTAGATAATTCGTTATTTACAGCAGTGGCTGTATTGAACGCCGTCAGCAAAAGGTCAATATTAAAAAAAAGAAACGTCAAATAATCTTTGTTGTGGTCTCGCGCATGCGCGTTAATGAATATTTTTTTTAATTTACCACCACAAAAATGGAATACATATTTTGATAAACATTCAAAACGTCAAATAAAGTTATAGAACCGATAAACGGCACCAAATGACGAGTTAAGATAGCTATAGTTTAAACGGAGTTTATCTGACAATGCGATGTTCAGAAACGCATTTCCAAGAGTTATCGAACCAATAGCCTTATCGAATCGATAAACTACCATTAAATGTACCTCAAAAACCGGGCACTAATCAACTTCTATATGAGACAGTCTTATATATGTATATGTTACAGTTACAACCCGTTTTAAGATAGAACGCGTTTTCCCTAGTTAGAACTAGTTTTTACTAAATGCCTTTGTTACAACTAGAAATAACTAATACTCAAAATTTAATATCAGTTAAAACTAGTTTTAAAACTGTTCATCGTACCTTATTCTTAATCAATGTTCCATCATGCAGCAGGCATGATTACTGTCACGGCTCCGGCGCTGCGGGGCTCCGGCGGTGCCTCGCGAGTTTATCGTCGCAGATAGGTTTAACGCTGGGACTCCACCAAAGCAGAGATGTGTGCGGTGTGCTGTGTGCTGTGCGAGAAGAGATGTTTTTCAGCTCGCGGGACTCCACCAAAGCGGAGATGTGTGCGGTGTGCTGTGTGCTGTGCGAGAAGAGATGTTTTTCAGCTCG
>NWSH02000019.1:4117188-4128140 GCA_002382865.2 Heliothis virescens
AAGTTACTTGGTAATTATGCTATACTAAGTTTCTTAGTAATGAGAGTACTCATAATATGTACCTGTCTTGTTCCATGATTCGTAAAAGACATGTCTTATCGTTGAAATAGTATTGTGTTTGGAAAATCAAGGGCATGATATCTAAGCATATTTAAAGAGCTAAGTAGGGGAAATGTAGTCAATCAGATCCCTTTTATTAAACCGGACTTCCCCAAAAGAGGAGGTTCCTCCATATCGACCGTATTCGTTTTTTGATTTTTTTTTTTTTTTCTTCTTTTTTTTTTCTTTATGTAAATGTTCACCGATTACATAACGTTTAAGAGTGGCCTGGAACCGATATTCAAGAAATATTCTTTTTTTAGTTTTAGGATTATAAGGTGTTCTTCTATTTAACACAGGTGTGTGCTCAATGGGTAAGGAGACCCAGGATTTGATAGATTGGATCCCTGGATAAATCGAGAAGAATCTTCAAATTTCAACGCTTTTTTTGTACAGGTCGAATCGACGTTATACCGGAGCGACTGGGGTCACTGGTGGGTGGGTGGGTAGTTGAAGAAATCATTACTGAAAAGCATAAAAATAAAAACTCTTGTTTGTACGAAAAAACAGAAACCGACTTCACAAAAAAACGCGGAAAGGGATAAAAAAATAAACTTTTCACATGGCTCTAGAAGTACGTTGGCAAAATAATACAGTCTAACAAAGGCTGCAGGACACCGACTTCTAGAGCCATGTGAAAAGTTTTATTTTTTTATCCCTTTCAGTGTTTTTTTGTGAAGTCGGTTTTGTTTTTTCGTAAAAAGTTTTTGTCCATATACTTATAAATATTTATTCGTAAGTGGTTAGTAGGTATGTAAGTACCTTACCTAGAGCATTATATAGATGTGAAAACAAAAGCTTGACTATGCCATCGCATGATTTCGTCATGTAAAACGAAAGTGCGGACATTAAAATACAATTTGAGTAATTTGCGTTAAAAATGTGAGAAATGAAAGCGTTATTTTCTGATAATATGTTGCTATGCCATTATATTATAGTCTGGCCGATTACAACGTGATTTCTTAGTCTCATGATAAGTGGTTAGAGATGCTGCCTACATTATTTGCCTAACTGGGTATTAGAAGTTTTTCATCTAAACGTAATCAAAACTAGTGAACAGTTACTTTGTACTGGGGCTTGATTTCTCAACAGCATATTACATTACTTTCGTTTTCCTCAACTATGTTCATACTCATGAAAATTACACGCGAGGCCATAATTAGCTGCCATTTGACGGTTATTTCATTTTAATACGAAACTGGTACATTCACGGTCCTATTATCATTAACGTTGGTTCTAACACTTGTGGATAGTTAGATCAATTTGTTCAACAAGTTTTAAAGCAATAAAATTATAATACACTGTTATTCTTGTTAAATTAAGTAACGTTATGTCAGAATCATTAGAGCATTGGCTTAACGGTCATTACACACTGCCCAATAGCTTCCAAATTTACATACAAAGTGATAGCAACATGATAGAATGAGTGACGTATTTTACCACTTACTGAAGTAATTAAATTACAGCTATTTCCTCTCTATTTCATCATTTCAATCTTGGGAATTTCCTTGAAAAAGCTATGGTTGGGAGAAGATCATTGCGGACGTCATCAATAGGACATAAAAAGGCTGTTGAGAGATTTATTGTAGACGCGGCGAACTTTTAACATGCCAATACTTCCGTGTGTAGATTGCTAAGTTGCTTATATCAAAAAACAATCAAAAGGTATAGTAAGAAAACCGTCAACCACAAAAGGATTTTACTTCTACGTACGCCATCCACCTATAAATATTGAAACGAAAACATCCCAGTGAACTGGGTGCTTTATTCTGGCCGACAGTTTACCTTTTTAAAGTGACCACTTATTGAGTCGGTTAAGGTGGTGATAATATTAAATTAAAATAGTGTCTTGCAAAAAATAATGACCACTCTGTGATGGTATAGCCGTTTTATTAGGTGTTGTTAAATTCCTATATAACATTAACTGGTTAATTTTTTGTTATTGTTATGATCGATTGATGTGATCTTGTTTTTTATTGATTGCGGTTAGAACATATTTCTGGTATTTGTTTGAGTTGCATTTTCTTATAGGTATTTTCATAAATTATTGCTCGAGTGCGATTATTCATTGAAGGGCTACGGGCTACGGGATTATTTAATTGAAAAGAGTTACCGCAGCCCAGGTACACAAAGGACTCAAGAAGTAATGGTGGCAATAAGAGTCTGACACTGCCTTACGCTGCACCCACAACGGTAGGGGTCATTTGATGGCTTCTAACCAAAAAAAGTACGATAGAAAGTGTTACAAGAATCTAAGATTACGTAAACATAGTAGGCACCTCTAAAAAATATCTTCTTTAAATGAACTCAAGCATCATTACATTATGATACTTAAGTACTATGATTATTGCTAAGTATGTATGTAAAAAACCAATAACAGTACATTTGAGATGAGCAAAGGACATTAACATCGTAGTTGCATGTTTTTTACTACCCTACAGGTTTCTGATAGATGTGCGAGTGTCATTGGTTTAATCAATTTCATCAATTACTTGTGAGATATCTAGCAGTGTTTATCTGGACGAATAAAAACCGCAGGCTGTTTTTCTGTTGCGCTTTGAAAAAAGCTTCACGCTAAGTCATTAATTATGTTGGGTTTTTTTCATGTTTATTATTTGAGTATGAATTTTCTATCTTAAAAAAATAATTACAATATTAGATCGGTGATGCTTATTATTGTCGATATAGAAAGACATGTTACTAAAAAATGAAAAATAATAAAATATGACACCTTTGAATTTATTTTGTCACGACGGTGATTAAGAAAGCGGTGACTGCAAAAGATCGAGATTAAGACGAATAAAAACTTACGCAGAACCAAACATCTTTTTTACGCAAACTAAATATACATCAGCAGTGTCAATAAATACAATATCATCAAGCAGTTTTCACTGGAGCCCATAAATCTTGCAGATTGATCGCTCGGTGGTCTCGTCAGCTGTCAACGGACAACGCATTACCCTATAATGTGGGCAATTTGCAACCTCCCGGATTCCCAGACACGGAGAAAGTTGTGAACAAATCATCACAACAAACAAAACAAGCCGACGATGCAAATTGACCGGTTAATCACGATAATTTGCAGATTCTCCAAGGTACCTAACGGGGCAGAGTTATGATAAAGATTGTCATCAATGATCATTTGATACTTATCGGCGAATCTGATGAATACGGAATTATGGGCATTAAATGATAATATTCTGCATTTTATATTGTGTTTGATTTATTTGCTGTGATATTATCTGAAATGTATGAAAATCAGTCGGTGTAAGCTACTCTATGAAAGAACCGATAATCGGACTAAAATAAATTGCTTTAATTGTTGTGCTATTGACAATTGGATAGGTAGCTCTGTAATTTGAAAATATTTCGTTAATATATTTTTATTTATTCATTCTACGATCTCCCATTTTAGGGGTTACAGATATCTTTATCTTTATACACATTTCAGATAGCCTTTTATTCCCTTCCCCATCAAAAACAATCTTCAAACAGCGTTTGCAGTAGCCCCGCATATTTCTGCAGTGTCGATGTTATCACAGTTATGAGATAAGCGTAAACGCTTTGTAAGCAAGCCTATAGTAACTGATAGTGATAACTCTCGCCAATTTAATATTTTATAGATTTTGTCTCATACCATTTACAGGTAATAAACAGCTGTGGAGTAACCATGGCTTGTTAAGGTAGTCATAATTCCGTTGTTTATATGGTATGGTATTATACGTAGATTATATCACAGTACTTATAATCCTTGTTGTATGCATGTATTATTTCATCGTCATCAGCCTCTCATCGTCCCACTGCTGGGCACAGGTCTCCTCTCACACACAGAAGGATTGAGCGTTAATCACCACGCTTGCTCAATGTAGGTTGGTGATTTCAGACTTCAATAGTCTAGGTTTCCTCAGTCATTGGTGTCGAAGATAAACTCAGAAAGTACATACAAACTTTAAAAAGTTGCATTGGTACTTGCCTGACCTGGAATAGAACCTACACATTTGAACTTGAGAGGTTGGAGCTTTACTCACCACGACGCACGTGCATGTATTATCTACTCAAACATAAAAATACAATGTTTTCTCTGCATCTTATTGGCGAAGTCGTTCATCGAATTTTCACTTCACCATTATGTACAGCCAACGAAGCGTGCAAATATTAATATGACACAAACAGTTAAACAGACACTGCAAAGTTTAATGGTCAATCACTATGCAAATGTATACAGGTCTATGTTTACGGCTGTTATTCCGAGACGCGAATATAACGAGTTGTTTGGTACAATGTTTGTACTAAACAGTTTTTGTCGGCGCCTTATCTCCCAGCTAATTTGACACGAGACAAGTTAGCGGCATAACATTAAGTTAATATACCAGAGATCGCTGACTTATGATTGGCAGTTTTAGAAGATAATAAGTAATGGTTAGTCGCCATTTAATGAACTAATCATGTAATCGTATCAGATTTGCCAAGTTGACAAAAACTTGTTGAACCACTCACGCCCACTGGGACTCGTTACTTTATATAGCTTAATGCTGTTATAAAAATAACAAAAAAATACATGAACATTTTTAATAAACAAAAATACTTATATTAATGTTCATGAGTTTCTTTTTTTTGCACGGGAGTGTAATTATAAGTAGCATTTAAATGTTGTTGTTGACCGCGAATTAAGAAATTCAATGTAGGTAGTCAAAATAAGAGGAATTCGAAGTAAATTCAGTTATTTACATGTGTAATTAGGTGCCTGGGTAGCTTTCCGATTTTTTGCCAAATTATGGTGAGCCTTCATTGAGATAAGTGGGTGAAGACATCAATGTGCCCATTATCCGGCTTGCCTGAATCTGTAGGTACCTACCAAGTAATTAATATTATTATATGAATAGTTAAGATTAAGAGAGGAAAAATTCTACTATGTTTAAGGGAGAGTCTACTAGTGAATTCCTTTATATAACCACTAAACAACTTTGTTAGGTATCAGTTTAGTAGAGTTTCTTGCTAACTTAAACTTAGATCTTGCTAGTGTCAAGTTTAAGTAAGTATGTGTGAACAGACCAAAATCACGAATTACAAACGTTCAACTTCGTAAATACAGCTGATTCTCCAACATTGTCGAATCAAGTTTACTTTTTTAATTTACATAAACACACATAAGATAATATCATACAGTACTTAGGAATGTAATATTCTGACATAAAGTCACTATAAGAATTATCTCTACGACCAAAACTACCTTAAACAAAACTTAACTTAAACTTTCAACGATAACCCCGCAAATCAACCCTCCAGCTACAATAAATTCCAGGAAACCAGCAGACCAGTAAATCGCACCTTATAACATCATAAACAGACAATACATACAATTACACCCGGCGTTGCTTGCGATATATGAGCTAACATACAGTGTGAATCAAAGGCTAACTACAACCGTTCGCCTAACGATGCATAGCTTTGTCAGGACCGACAGGCCATTCGTGTTTCTAATGTGATCTTAGAAGGCAAGTTTTCTTGATTTGTAGAATCTATTTTATAGTGTATGTGAAGTTACTAGTTTTCTTTCTATTGAAATGTAATTATACGGCAATGTTAGTGAAATAAGATTATTTACTTTCTTGTTACTACCTAATTAGGGACTTGCCTATGTGATTACATAAATAGGACGTCATCACCATCAGCATTTTATATCGGTCCACAGCTGAGTACGGGTCACTCTTATATATCTAAATTGGACAGTGCTTTACTTTAAAAATTTTCGAGACCAGACCAGAATAATTATGATGAAAATTCTTGATAAGTAAGTCTTAAATTAAGTTAAAAAAGTCTATATCGCTTTCACTAGTATCACAGTTGTATCAATTTGAAATCGATACATTCGATTCTACAAAAAGACGAACAACGCAACATCGACAAACACATGAGACCGCTCCGATACCGATTGATTTCACTATCGATACTATCGATTCAGAGGTAACATTGCCCGGAAGGTAAATCGATACAAAGCCATTTCAATAAAGTTAACACACTTACAGCCATGTTTTACAGGTTCTAGATAAAGTCCTGGATAGCTATCGGACAGATAGTGATATGTATATAATTTGACTACTTTAACCGACTTCCCAAAAAGGAGGAGGTTCTCAATCGACCGTATCTTTTTTTTTTTTTAAATAACATTATTTTTATAAAATAAAAACTTTTTACAAAAAAAACAAACCGGCTTTACAAAAAAAACTGAAAGGATAAAAAAATAAAACTTTTCACATGGCTCAGAAGTCGGTGGCAAAATAAACACAGTCAACAGACTTGCAGACACCGACTTCTAGAGCCATGTGAAAAGTTTTATTTTTTTATCCCTTTCAGTGTTTTTTTTTGAAGTCGGTTTTGTTTTTATATGGATTATGTGCCAAATAGCTATCTAGAATTTTAATCTGAAGCCTTTAACTGGCTCTTAAGATTGCAATGGCGGCTATTCGTATAGTTAAGAAAAATTACTGAATAAATAAATAATGGAGCTGTTCCTGCTACTAGCACTAATTATATGCCAAATAGGACAATTAAGCTGCATGTGTGTGTTCTCTAATTAGCAAATAATTACGCTGGTGGCATTTGTTTTGCGTGACGGAGGGAACATTCACCGTGTGTTGCTGAGCTGAGAAAATGCATAACAGATTTTTTGTCATTCTTGTCATACCTACGTTAAATATTTCTGTGACTCTTAATCTACATTAAATACCTTATCAATATTTAATCTTATACAGGTTGAGAAGCGTATTGATTATTATATATTATTATTGTAAAGTAATTAAGACAAAAATCTAAAAGTTGAAAGACGAAAGTAAAAATCATGCTCTAATAGTGGCGTCTCACTTCAATTTGTATTTCATTTAAAGCAGAAATAAGAGATTTTTACTTTCGCTTTCAACTTTTAGATTTTTGTCTTAATTACTTTACAATAATAATATATAATAATCAATACGCTTCCTCAACCTGTATAAGATTAAATATTGATAAGTATTTAATGAGATTAAGAGTCACAGAAATATTTAACGTAGGTATGACAAGAATGACAAAAATCTGTTATGCATTTCTCAGCTCAGCAACACACGGTGAATGTTCCTCCGTCAAACGCAAAACAAATGCACCAGCGTAATTATTTGCTAATTAGACGAACACACACATGCAGCTTAATTGTCTATTTGCATATAATTAGTGCTAGTAGCAGAACAGCTCCATTATTTATTTATTCAGTAATTTTGTCTTAACTATACGAATAGCGCCATTGCAATCTTAAGAGCCAGTTAAAGCTTCAGATTAAATTCTAGATAGCTATTGGCACATAATGCCATATAAAAACAAAACCGACTTCAAAAAAAACACTGAAAGGGATAAAAAAAATAAAACTTTTCACATGGCTCTAGAAGTCGGTGTCTGCAAGTCTGTTGACTGTGTTTATTTTGCCACCGACTTCTAGAGCCATGAAAAGTTTTATTTTTTTCCCTTTCAGTGTTTTTTGTAAAGCCGGTTTTGTTTTTTGTAAAAGTTTTTTATTTATAAAATAATGTTATTAAAAAAAAAAAAAGATACGGTCGAATGAGAACCTCCTCCTTGGGAAGTCGGTTAAAAAGTAGTCAAAATTATATACATATCACTATCTGTCCGATAGCTATCCAGGACTTTATCTAGAACTGTAAAACTGGCGTAAGTGCTGTTAAACAATTTAATTGAAATGCTTTGTATCGATTTACCTTCCGGGCAATGTTACCCTGAATCGATAGTATCGATAGTGAAATCAATCGGTATCGGAGCGGTCTCATTGTTTGTCGATGTTGCGTTGTTCGTCTTTTTGTAGAATCGAATGTATCGATTTCAATGATAATAACTGTGATACTAGTGAAAGCGATATAGACTTTTTTAACTTAATTTAAGACTTACTTATCAAGAAATTTCATCATATATTATTCTGGTCTGGTCTCGAAAATTTAAGTAAAGCACTGTCCAATTTAGATTATAAGAGTAGACCCGTACTCAGCTTGGACCGATATAAAATGCTGATGTGATGAGTCCTATTTATTATCACATAGGCAAGTCCCTAATTAGGTAGTAACAAGAAGTAAATAATCTTATTTTCACTAACATTGCGTAAATTACATTTCAATAGAAGAAAAATAGTAACTTCACATACACTATAAAAATAGATTCTTACAAATCAAGAAAACTTGCTTCTTAAGATCACATTAGAAACACGAATGGCCTGTCGGTCCTGACAAGCTACTGCATCGTTAGTGCGAACGGTTGTAGTTAGCCTTTGATTCACACTGTATGTTAGCTCATATATCGCAACAACGCCGGGTGAATTGTATGTATGTCTGTTTATGATGTTATAAGTGCGATTTTACTGGTCTGCTGGTTTCCTGGAATTATTGTAGCTGGAGGGTTGATTTGCGGGGTTATCGTTGAAAGTTTAAGTTAAGTTTTGTTTAAGGTAGTTTTGTCGTAGAGATAATTCTTATAGTGACTTTATGTCAGATATTACATTCCTAAGTACTGTATGATATTATCTTATGTGTGTTTATGTAAATTAAAAAAGTAAACTTGATTCGACAATGTTGGAGAATCAGCTGTATTTACGAAGTTGAACGTTTGTAATTCGTGATTTGGTCTGTTCACACATACTTACTTAAACTTGACACTAGCAAGATCTAAGTTTAAGTTAGCAAGAAACTCTACTAAACTGATACCTAACAAAGTTGTTTAGTGGTTATATAAAGGAATTCACTATAGACTCTCCCTTAAACATAGTAGAATTTTTCCTCTCTTAATCTTAACTATTCATATAATAATATTAATTACTTTGGTAGGTACCTACAGATTTCAGCAAGCCGGATAATGGGCACATTGATGTCTTCACCCACTATCTCAATGAAGCTCACCATAATTTGGCAAAAATCGGAAAGCTACCCAGGCACTAATACACATGTAAATAACTGAATTTACTTCGAATTCCTCTTATTTTGACTACTACATTGAATTTCTTAATTCGCGCGTCAACAACAACATTTAAATGCTACTTATAATTACACTCCCGTGCAAAAAAAGAAATCATCATGAACATTAATATAAGTATTTTTGTTATTAAAAATGTTCATGTAATTTTTTGTTATTTTTATAACAGCATTAAGCTATATAAAGTAACGAGTCCCAGTGGGCGTAGTGGTTCAACAAGTTTTTGTCAACTTGGCAAATCTGATACGATTACATGATTAGTTCATTAAATGGCGACTAACCATTACTTATTATCTTCTAAACTGCCAATCATAAGTCAGCGATCTCTGGTATATAACTTAATGTTATGCCGCTAACTTGTCTCGTGTCAAATTAGCTGGGAGATAGGCGCCGACAAAAACTGTTTAGTACAAACATTGTACAAACAACTCGTTATATTCGCGTCTCGGAATAACAGCGTAAACATAGACCTGTATACATTTGCATAGTGATTGACCATTAAACTTTGCAGTGTCTGTTTAACTGTTTGTGTCATATTAATATTTGCACGCTTCGTTGGCTGTACATAATGTGAATGAAAATTCGATGAACGACTTCGCCAATAAGATGCAAGAAACATTGTATTTTTATGTTTGAGTAGATAATACATGCACGTGCGTCGTGGTGAGTAAAGCTCCAACCTCTCAAGTTCAAATGTGTAGGTTCTATTTCAGTCAGGCAAGTACCAATGCAACTTTTTAAAGTTTGTATGTACTTTCTGAGTTTATCTTCGACACCAATGACTGAGGAAACCTAGACTATTGAAGTCTGAAATCACCACCTCATTGAGCAAGCGTGGTGATTAACGCTCAATCCTTCTGTGTGTGAGGAGACCTTGCCCAGCAGTGGGACGATGAGAGGCTGATGACGATGAAATATACATGCATACAACAAGGATTATAAGTACTGTGATATAATTCACGTATAATACCATACCATATAAACAACGGAATTATGACTACCTTAACAAGCCATGGTACTCCACAGCTGTTTTATTACCTGTAAATGGTATGAGACAAAATCTATAAAATATTAAATTGGCGAGAGTTACCTATCAGTTTACTATAGCTTTGCTTACAAGCGTTTACGCTTATCTCATAACTTGATAACATCGACACTGCAGAATATGCGGGGCTACTGCAAACCTGTTTTGAAGATTGTTTTTGATGGGGAAGGGAATAAAAGGCTATCTGAAATGTGGTATAAGATAAGATATCTGAACCCCAAAATGGGGATCGTAGAATGAATAAATAAAATATATTAACGAATATTTTCAAATTACAGAGCTACCTATCCAATTGTCAATAGCACAACAATTAAAGCAATTTATTTAGTCCGATTATCGGTTCTTTCATAGAGTAGCTTACACCGACTGATTTTCATACATTTCAGATAATATCACAGCAAATAATCAAACACAATATAAATGCAGAATATTATCATTTAATGCCCATATTCCGTATTCATCAGATTCGCCGATAAGTATCAAAGATCATTGATGACAATTTTATCATAACTCTGCCCCGTTAGTACCTTGGAGAATCTGCAAATTATCGTGATTAACCGGTCAATTTGCATCGTCGGCTTGTTTTGTTTGTTGTGATGATTGTTCACAACTTTCTCCGTGTCTGGGAATCCGGGAGGTTGCAAATTGCCCACATTATAGGGTAATGCTGTCCGTTGACAGCTGACGAGACACACCGAGCGATCAATCTGCAGATTTATGGGCTCCAGTGAAAACTGCTTGATGATATTGATTTATTGACACTGCTGATGTATATATTTAGTTTGCGCTATTTAACACTATATCAACTCGT
>NWSH02000019.1:4131354-4145884 GCA_002382865.2 Heliothis virescens
AATAGTTTTTGAACACGTGAATGGACCATATAGAGTTACCAACTCACTTTTTTTAACCGCATCAACGCCTAAAAGTGTTATGTGATTATATTATGTCAGCTCAGTTATAAGTATAGTATTAAATGTTCTGTGAAAAATGCCTTCTCCAGCAAGTTAAATTATCTGTTAGCATTTAATAAAAACTGATTTTGGTGTGCTTTTGACAAAAATTACTAGACAATATTTTAGAGCATAATAAACCTATTTGTATCGATCTAACAAATCTGACAGAAGGCTTTTTTTTAGCTTCAATAAAACCAACTAGCCTGTAGATAGAAATATATATATGAAATATAAGTTGTACAGGGTGTCCAAACATTGCAGATGACTGATACTTTCTTGATGCAAGTTAAGAATAATATCTTGGAGGCTTCATCGCGTCTCTTCCTAAAGCCTGACCACTGACTAAGTACACATGTACGAACAATACTGCTAAGACACGTATGATATATTATTCGTTATTTTCCAGATACGTTACGTCGCGATAATTTTGATTTGTAGCGCTTCCTGCACCAAACAAAAATACAGTTACAATGGCTTGCATGGCGCTCACGATCAACCAGATAATCTAAATCTCTACAATTACTAAGCCCTTTCCGGCCCCCGAATCAATAATGCGACCCTTTAGTAATAAATTTAACAAAAATATAGTTATAACGCGTTTATTATACACAAATCTGTGTTATTATTCCTGCCCCTATCATTAGAGTTGCGCAATAGCGATCGATTTCGAAATCCACTCGGTGGTGCACAATTGTTATTCATTGCGCGCCATAATATTATTATTGTACTACAATCAGATCATTTTCTGAGCTATTACAATGAATCGAGTGATTCTAAAGCATCGATAACAGCACTTACCGACGACGATGCCGTCTGGTTCCGTTCTAATTTCACCCACAAAGAAAATCGTGTTTTCACCACAGACAATTTTTAAGTGTATAATTATTTTTTTAAGAAAATGAGTGTGAAATTACACCGTGAAGTCTTTATTGTCTTTTTAAATTTTTGATTGATAATGAGCCCTTTATTACAATTTGTGTCGGGTCACAGTTTTCTCAATGTTTTGTTTATACTCAATTTACTTATAACAATACGTTAAGATACATTAATAACAATGATTATGGTGGGAAACTGTTATTGTATTCCAATGACGGCTTTATTGCATCGTTTAAAACTGTCAGACAACAACTCAATGTTGCTTACTTTTGAGTAAAACCTAGGTTTTGCAACAATGTATGTGCACTAAAGACAAGTCTTTTTCTTGAGTCTTTTAAAATTCCCATCGCAGATACCAATTAAAAGGTTTATTGTATATTATTACCGTCCGCAGTTCATTTGGACGTATTCAATGGAAGCAAATATGCAAAAAAGACAGTTTTATAACATAATAACGTCTTGTATGGTATCTTAATATTGATCAACGATAATTACTGTTTGACAGCGCATTTTGCGGGCTAGTTAGCGCAAGACACACGATTATTAAATTGTAAAATGGCGATTAAGTTCCATTCAAGTAGGTTACTTGAGGCACGCCCCAAATAAAATGGTAATTGTATAGGTTAAGAGATAAGGTTTGGACAGTACGAGTTAATTATAAAAACTTTTCTTTTTATGAACCTGCTGTACAGTCGAGATGAAATATGCGAAGAAGTAGATCGGCCTCTTTTTTACATTGCTGAATAATCATATTAGTAACGAGAGAATGCGTAACGACGACTGTGTTGACCTACAGAAATTCCATCAGCATTCTATTGTCATTTCTGAATTTAATTTCCACAAAAAATTAAGGCTTAATGCTTCAGGATTCATCTGAATGTTTTATTTTTATAAATAAATACAATATGCTTTTTAGACGCAAAATATTACTTCATTTGAATATTGTAAATTTATTTTAACTGCAAAGAATTTTCGCCTACCTTTATCTAGTCATCATAAATTTTTGTGTCCGACTGTACTTAGATAACGTAAATGTCAGTTGCACAACTAATTAAATTACAATTAATTGTTCGAGATACACCGGATAACTACATCAAGATCTGAGCCGTTAATTACAGATACAGGTCTGTTAATAAGCTCGTAAGGTTCCCTTTGTTTGAGAGCTTTTCTCATCGTTAGTATGTTTATTCTTTTAAATATCATTAGTTGCGTGATGAGAGAGCTTACTGCTGTAATTGAAAGGTATGCATGTTAAGTACAATTAGACTAATTTTCATCGACAAAATAGACGTCTGTTTTTCTTAAAACTATTGTTTACTTTGAAAATTAAACGTTAAAAGTTGTAGTAAACAGTTGTTTTAAGATAACTGATGTTTCACTGAACTTTGGTCTTAGAACAGAGGACAACATGCCAACTTACTCGAATCTATCAAATTTTACCAATCGAATATTAACCTTCTAGTATCTACTACGATAAGGTTGAAAATCTATTGCAGAAATTTGACAGATTGTGGTAACTTGATGTGCTGTCGTCTGTACATAGGTCTTAGCAGTCTACAGTCACCCTTTTTAGTTATAAAGATAAACGATTTTTATATCAACAAGTATAAAAATTAATAAACCCAATAGGTGTTATAATGACACACTATATTAAACCTTGATAAAAATGTAAATCAAAATTATAACTGCACAGTCTCATAATAAATTCATACAACGTAATTCATTAAGTGCTATCGAATATCGCTTGTCTATACTAATATTATAAAGAGGAAAACTTTGTTTGTTTGTTTGTTTGTTTGGTTGTAATGAATAGGCTAAAAAACTACTGGACCGATTTTAAAAATTCTTTCACCATTCGAAAGCTACATTATCCACGAGTGACATAGGCTATATTTTATCCGGGTACGGGCAGTAATTCCCACGGGATGCGAGTGAAACCGCGGGAAAACGGCTAGTACAATATAAAACTTGTAAATTAAATATAGGTAATGAGCAATGCGAACGATCCCTTGAAATCGGCGGGAGGCGCCACTGAGATCCTTATCTACTGAGCTACAGAAATAGTTGAAAAAAAATATAAGTACCTATGTAATGATTGAAATTCCTCATTAAGTATCTCTAATTAGAATAAAATGCAAGAAGTTGTTGAGTGAATAAAATAATGTGAGAAATAGTAATGAGGCTGTTTTTTTTTTCCAAAAACGTACTTAGAAGCATTTTCAGTATTAGATAGCCTTTTTATCCAGGTGCTTGGAGTAGCTTCCACGGGACACGGGTCAAGCTGCTTGAAGAAGCTGTTGATAAAATATATAGTACCTACTGTTTTCTTGAACTTTGGAAAACACTGAGAAGCAGCCTTTGACCCCTGCAAGCCTAAGGGGTTGTAGGCTGCTAAGTATTTTCTATAGAACTCATATTAAACTAGGTACCTTAGGAACATGGAACAACGAATTCCAGTCATCACCCACAATCCTAACAAAGTATACTTATCAACCTACTAATATCATAAATGTGAAAGTTTCTGTTTGTTACTCCTTGACGCAAAAACTACTGGACGGATTTTGATGAAACTTGGTAGTAATATAAGTTATATTGATCCGGGTACGAGAAGCAGTTCCCTCTGGAAGCGGCTGAAACCGCTGACGGTAGCTAGTACATTATAATTCAGGCCCCTTTTTACACCATTAATTGTAGGCAATTGAAGCCCAGTTGAATAAACACAATGACTCATGTGATCTCGTTAGCACAACGAGTAACTATAATGTGAAAGAAAGCTATGTAGATAGAACGATATCATGCCTTATCCGAGAGTTTTCATCAAACTCTTTAAATAATGTCATTGAAAATACCCGAGATTCAATTTAGATCTACTTAACAATAAAGATAGTTAGCAAATTGCAAACTAATTTCACTTGAGATTTTTAATCAGCATTTCGTAAAATGTGGGTTCTGCGTGCCTATTTATAGACTAACTGTTTGCCCGTAGTTTCACCCGCGTCCCGGAGGAACCTCAGCCCGTACTAGGGTAAAATATAGCCTATGTTACTGAAAGAGTTTTTCAAATCGGTGAAGAAGTTTCGGAGCCTTTAAGGTGCCTACAAACAAAAAAAAAATGCTTTCTCTTTACTATATTACTATAGAAGTAAACATATTTTGCATACAGTTGCATAATCTGCATAGGATTTCCATAATTCTAAAAATATTATTTGTAACTTCCTAACAAGGTAGTATAATTATCGACAAACTCTTAAATCTAAACTGGTATCGATTGATAAAATCTGTTTATTATTTAAATAATGGTTTGACCACGCCTCCGATGTTCGCGCGCCGATGACGTGCCACTATGTTGTGTTAATCCTACACCATAGACTTATAGCCACTAAATGATGCATTGACTTATTAAGGACAAAACATAAACGTACTTAGAGTGACTGAAGTTTAAAAAAAATCTGATGTTGTTGGTTCTAGAAGACGGTCAAGATCTATTAAAGAAAAAATAAGAAGGAAAAAATACATTAGTTCACGCGACATAAGGCTCATCGTTGACTTAAAAGTAAGAATAAGAGCGGTATATACAAACACCTGGAATAAATAAAATAGGTCATTCCTTAACTTTGCTTTAAATTTTTATTGCAAGAGCGGTATAACCAAAAACCCGGAATAAATAAAATGGGCCACTTTAGTCCTTTACTTTTAAAACTTATCCNCTCCTTAACCTTGCTTTAAATATTTATTGCAGTAGGAGTTTTAATTTCGTAGAATTATAGGTCAAGAGCGGAACAACCAAAAATCCGGAATAAATAAAATAGACCACTTTACTCCTCAACTTTAAAAACTTTTTTACCGCAAATCATATTCTATATCCACGTGAACAGTTTACCGCGGTCCAGGGAACCAGTGGCCGCTACAGGGTGTGTACGTAAATAGCACGGTCGTCGACCGGCCTCCGTTCGGCCTTCACTTTGCTGCACGTTTGCACGCAGTCGTCAGAGCCGTCGAGACAGGCCGCGAGAGTTAGGGTTGGGCTACATAGACCCTGGCTTTGGAGTTTTTTGTTGAAGGTGTGATTTTTATTTCGCATGCTTGTATAATAATAACGGCGTCCAAGGCCTATTGTCGGCCACGGCGGTTGTTTTCATATAAGGCATCCTTATATTATACATATTTTAAGCATACTACTAGTTTGATAGCGGTTTCAGTCGATATTATTTACTAAAGGAAGTACTTACTGTTCTCGAGTAAAAAGACTATATATTATTTTGATGTAAGTATAAGCTAAGTTACTGCTAAGATTCGTTAAAATCTGTTCAGCTGTTTGCGCGTAAGGAAGTGACAGATACGCAGAAATGGTCACAAACTTTCGCTTTTGTATTTTTAGTCGCGAGCTCACCCAAGTTCCTCAAAAATATTGCCAATTATACTTGTTAGCAACGTAACTTTGTATTGGCAAAATAATCTTCAAAATTGATTAATCAGATCTGCAGGTTAATACAAGGTCTCTTTTGTATTCGATGTTCAGCTCCAAGTTGGCTATTTTCAATATTTATAAATAAACAAATTGTGTTGTAATAAAATTGTTCTTATCTTCCAAAGTTTTATCCACTCATCGGATTGTGATTATGAAATATTGGTAACTTGTTCTTACGCCCGGGAAGCTACCATAATCAAAAAAAAACATGACATTGGTACGCGGGGCACAGCTAGTTTGTAATATCAATTTGACGTATTAATGGAACTGTCAAAATGATAGCTGTCATCTACAAAATGTTCTTTTGTTTTTTTTTCGTTTTTAAACAGAAGTACTTAGTTCTAGATTTAAATTCAACAATTACTTTAAAGTAAAGAGGTAGCCATCCTTATTCCTGGCGCCAGAGCTATTGTTTTGGCCTATGCTAAAGAGAGAGCCACAAAATCACAGCAAAAAGATATGTCCATCTCTTTTTAGCCTGAAGAAAATATGTAATTTGTAAAAAGCATTACAGTGGTTGGACAAATCGGCGCATATTTCTTTACAAATGAGCTTTAGTGGCATTTGATGGAAATATTATCTTGTTCAGCTTGTGAGAAATGTATCATACTTTGTATTGACATGATAGTTCTTGCATGTTGGCATTTCCTTACAACGTTTATTAGTCATTGGAATAATATTTTTCTTTTTTTGTTGGAAATACAAAGCTCAACTCGGTTGTACCTAAGCACTTAAAATTATAGTAAGAATTTGTATATTGTTTTTTTTAATAAGCAAATTATCATTATTCCAACTACCATAATATAAAATACACCAAAAAGAAAACAATTGCCATTCCTAGCTCGAATCAGCAGATACCAAAGAATTGACTGTCCACTTAATTTCTACTCAATAAAAAAACTTTCCACGCGACTGCACAAAAGAAAAAGAAAAACAAAACTCTACGCCCCTTAGCAACCAACTTACTTGGTACATTGTAAATATTTGTAATCTAATTTAATCTCGTTTCACGTCTATAGCTTGGGCTTGAGTGATTATATTGATAATGCAAGAGCTCGAAGCCGACAAACCTTCGCTATCAACACTTGTTTTTTTAATGTACTTCTATCTTACACTGAGTATGAATGATTGACTACTATGAAGTTTGACCCAGTGTGGCTCGTCTCATTGTAGGGTGAAAATAAGTAAATAAAGTGTTTAATTAAAAAAATTAACATGAGGAAACATTTATTTGTTTGTTTGTTTATACATGTCAAAAGCTCTGAAACTACTGGACCTATTTGAAATATTCCTTGACTGTTGAGAAATTATTTGGGTAGGTACGGGCAGTAGGTAGTTCCCGATGCGAACGAAACCGTGGGATAGCAGTTAGCAATTCATATACCTCTAATATTGTATTATGTTAATGTGGGTTTCAATACCGAAAATAAATGTATAAATAAAAAATAAATTAATCAATTTCTGCCTTGATATGACGACAGTCTGGCAGTCGCGGACTCCCAGTCTATCATACAACGTCCTATCGGCCTGAGGGTGGCCACTTTTATTTTCACATCTCGTTTATATGCTAATTGAATCGCAACTTCAGGTAAACACAGTGGATATTAAAAACTGCCATCGTAAATCCTTTCATCGCTTGTTGATTTAATATGGGATGTTTAAGATACGTTGTTATGCTAAATAATATTCTCAACACCTTTCAATAGACAGAGTTTTCGATGTATGGCAATGTATGGAATTTTTTAAGATGTCGTCTGCAAAATATGCCTTTAGAACCCTCGCATATTGCAAACTAAACTGTCGGTCAATAGATCGATATTGTTACCGACGGTTGGATAAACAAAACTATTAGGAAGCATGAACTACTATTTTGTTATAATCAGAAAGCCTTAAATACGTACTTCCATTATAATTTTTTTACCAATAGTGTCATAGTCATTATTTTCGAAAAATAACCGTCTAAACTAACTAAATGGAACATAACTTTACAAAATACCGCATTTAGTACTATGCGTTCCAAATAAGAATAGGACTGTCAAGACGCCATTTTGTTCAGAAATACGCGCAAACTGTGTATGCTGTGCAAAAAAATCAGTAACAATTTTTTTCAGTTTAATGTACGCTTTTTTTGCAAAAAATTGGTACCGTTTTTTTTGCACAGCATACACAGTTTTCGCGTATTCCTGAACAAAATGGCGTCTTGACAGTCCTATTCTTATTTGGAACGCATAGTAAGCAGGTACTTAAGATTAAAACCTACTCTATCAAAACCTCTTTACTCGAAAACATTCTCTTAAAACCTTTAAAATATCACGATCATCAGTCTAAAACCAACTCAGTTCCATTACTATAACTCTACGACATGATACCCACTCTTAGCTAGAGTAAAAATTTACCTTAACGAGATACAAATCGTAGTTTAATTCACCACTTCTGAATTCAGACGTTTTAAGATATGATCGCAAGCGCACACTTTAGTGACGAGAAAATAATGTTCGTTGATTATTTACGAGAGAGTCTGTGGTGCTATTTATATTTCTACTAGCTTCTGCTAGCGGTTTCACCCGCGTCCCGTGGAAACTACTCGGCGCACCCGGATAAAAAGTAGCCTATAACCTTCCTCGATATTTGGGCTATCTAACACTGAAATATTTTTCAAATCGGACCAGTAGCTCCTGAGATTTGCGCGTTCAAACAAACAAACTCTTCAGCTTTATATTAATAGTATAGATAGATTTTAAATAGGCATTTCTTCGTGTTGAGTTCTGTGGGAACAAAGGGTGGGGCTCCTTGGTTTATGTGCTTACCTTGAATACGTGATAATTTGCACACAATAAAAATGAGATTTATTTCTGGAGTTAAGTCACAAACTACGAGGAGAAATATTTCACGATGGTAATTATATTGGCTAAAGAACAATTTTTACGGTTAAAAAATATGGTAAAACTCTATTGCAGAGTGATTTACTGGACGTCAAGACCCAGTCTGCATGCAGTAGCTTTATATTTTTTCTTGTTATAAGTTGTTCTGTTTTCGTTGAGCTCTTAGAAGTTTTATTTTCTGCCCTGACTTTGATGGCATCCTCAAAAATTACAAAAATCTTTCACTTTACCCAAGCCATTCTCTCTACAAGCATTTCTTCAACGCCCGCTAACCAAATTGTCACACAGAAAGTCTAGGTAAAATCTTAGTTTTATACAATAGGAACACACATTCTTGTCACCGTGGCAACGTCAAATAGACCTGTGATGATGCAACCATCTCATATTCTATTTCCCTGCGGCCTTTAATTGTAAGAACACGATTTATGACAAGCAAGCTTCAAGTCCCTGACGCAATGGTAACCGACTAATTAAGAAAGACATGCAATAGTCGTAACAATTTTAATGATAGCATACAACAGATTTTAATAGCATTCTGTCGGCAAAGCATTTATGAGATGTGAAAAAATGTTTTATCTAATGCTGTTTTGCAGTTAAAAATATGACTGTGTAAGTGTATAAGCTTATTTTATGTTTCTCAGTTAACAACGAAGCTACCTGATTTAATGCCATAAGAAAGCGTCTAACTTTACGTTTGATGTTATAGACCGAGAGTATCACAGAAGTTGAAGGTTTTTATTTCTAAAGTTTTGTTAGATTTTAATTTAACTTAACATAAAGGTTTTGATTCAGTAAGTGTTAAGATTATGCTAGTAAATATTAAATAAATCATTATACAGGAGGAGCTGTGAACACCAATCTTGATCTGAAATCCTTAATGAGAAATTTACCTATAAAAGGTTATGGTGAATGGTAGATGACTCGTAATAATATATATAACTTGTTTTTAAATAATTTTGTAAATTGGGGTGGAAAATAGAAAAGGTAAGATAATCCTGCTCTACTAAAGAAGAACGAACTTAAATCTTAGTCTATTTTAAAACCAGAAGAAAGCAAACTTTTATGTGAGTTGTAAAATGTGCCGCGATTACCCGATATCCCTCGTTAGTCGCGTGATAAGTGCTTCCTTTACAAGAATACTCGTTACCTTAGATATACAGGATGAATGTTTATAAAAATTGCATCATAACCTGTTCACAAGTACCATGGAATCGGTGAAGATCAAGATCAAATTAAGTTGTTGATTTATTACAACACCTTGTATAAGACACGTCACTCATACCGGCTGTCATGTCATATCGTGTATAATCACACCGACATACATCATCTAAAATAAATGATTTATGTATTTTCATCATATTTTCTTGAAATCTTGCACTTTCATTGATTTATGATTTCTTATTCACGGCCATTTCTTTTTGCTTGAAGCGTATAAATTTAAATGAAGGGTTTCTTATCCGGTAGCCGTTTTATGAATACAAATGCTATATTGCTTTTAAATTGGCGTTTCTTGCAGTATAATGCAAGGAAAGAGGTTCAAGAAAATACAATAATACCTGTTTTTATCTATAGTGAGAGTCAATTCAGAGTGTGGTGTCTATTTTGAGACGCGCTCTCGGAAACATTTGCTGGTCGGTATCTACTGCGGAACCTATTGAGGCATCTACAATGGCCCAAGCTCATAGATCCGCATAGAAAATCTGCTTTTACTCATGAAGCAGAGATGTAACAATAAGGAAAAAAGGAACCAAGCTCCACAGTTGCATAGGTACTTATTGACTTTATGTCATCTTTTTGCGATATGATTATAGGTACCATTGAAAGCGAACTCAAAATCTATGACTAGACATATTTGCGTTAGAGTACTTGCACACTGCAGACTTTAAGTCGGCCGATAGTTTGTTCGGGCTCATAAATCAGAATGAAGAGGAATAGTAGTATGTATGCACATTACAATGGCGAGATATTTTGCCGGTCTTCTTATCGAGTGAGCTGCAGGTTTAATCACCTATCAAGCCCTAATGTCAGAGTTTACTCAAGTCCGCCTGACGGCCTCTGACGTGGAATGTTTGCCGATATTTTAAAGTTTCATTAGATACACGATTTTTTTTTAAATTTTGGCCTACCAGCAGACCAACTGTCGGCCGACTGTTTAGTCTGCAGTTTGCGAGAACGCTTAGGTGTACTATCGCTAGAAGATCGCCTATAAATTACTGGAAAAAATAAAGCTCAAAGAAAGGTAGTATGTCTGAAGGGTATTGGAGGCTGCTAGTGATTACTGTGACGGCAATCGTCGACAACCGTAGATTATTTTAATCGCCCACTGAGAATGCACTCGGTAAATCGCGTCACATTTCTTGGATATATTTAAATACGCCTTAAGGTAATGTATTCTATTTAAATATTAGAATAAGGATTTTTTCTACTTTTGCAAGGAATCTTTTAACTTAAAGCTTCGTTGATAAACATGGTTTTAATTTCTATTGTTGATGTAAAATGGAGTGTTTCGGTTATTTTTTGACGATTTTTTCCAGTTACAGGTTGTTTATTCAAATGAATTATCATTACTGGGTTATAAAAAAATAATGGCGCAGACAGACGATTCAATTCAATTCATTTATTTCTTTGAGCAGACAGTCAAGAAAGTGATCTTATAAGGGTTCCTTTGTTTTTAATTTAAACCGGAACCCTAAAAAATTAAGGAGTATAAAATATATTATAGCATTTCTTATTTTTGTATGTCCGTGAGTTCATAGGCTCTTACTACAGAGTTCAATGCTCCTCAGACTACGTAAAAACGAACTACTCTTATTTACGCTTTTTGTAGTCTTTTTTCTATGAGAATGCGAAATATGAGCCGTTTTTGCTACTATTCATAAAACCACATGTTTTTCCTCCAAAGTAAAGTATTATTTACACTATAGAGCATAACAATTAATTCACGATACGCTAATTAATTTTTATTTTAGCGCTAATAGATGGGCACGCTCGTAGAGATTCATTAGGATAGAATTTAGTTAAAAAGGAAAGTTTTAATTAATTTGCCAAAAAGTTTTCTAGACAAATATTGGCTAATTTGTCCGATTTTCGAAAGTAGAACAGTGACATTCGATATTTTATTATTTTTCTAGTTATTTTGCGTAAATAAATTGGATCGATGATATCTCATACGTAACTATCTGAAATCTGATATCGATAAAAAAAATCTCCTATTTCAAATTTTAAAGTAAAATCTCCCACAACCCGTCTTTCCCACCAAGATTTTTACTCAGCTCTACGTCCAAACCTGTGATTAAGCATCATAACCACTATCATTTTAATCGCCAGGTCATTGACCCTTCATATTCTCTTAGTGCACCCAGTGCAACGTTACTCAATAAGCAAAGCTTCTGCACCTTCCAGTCATCACAATGACAGGGATGACTCAGCTAAAGTACCCTCCAATAACCCACTTAGACCACGACCCGAGATTGACGGTTACGTAACTAATTCAATGATGGAAACAGACCATGGGAGAATAGCAATGAGGAATGCTATCTATCTCATTCATAAAAGATTAATTAAGTAACTGAAGACTTCAGAATTAAATACACTACGCACCCACTTTAATGATTTCCTTCTTAAAGAACGAAAAACGAAACTAGGGCTTTCTGCTTTCATACAAAAGGCCAAAAAAGTCTTAATATACATTAATTCGTATCACCGCAACCGCAAATCAAATTGCAATTTGTTTAATCAATACAATGAACAGTAATACACATTCTAGTGAAAGCGAAACCGAAATTGTGTAAAAGAAGCAAGAGACCAATTTGTTAAAAAAAAACTGTTACAATAGTAACATAATCGACGTCTCGGCGGCTGCGCGGGCGTCGGCCGGCGTGCGACGTCGCGCCGACAGCCGTGACAATTAAGTTAGGTTTTTTAATGACTTTTTTACCATCCAATAAATTGTGCACTTTTTACTTGGAAGAAAGTGGTAGAAAAACGATCATTACTTGTGTTAGCGAGCTTTTGTACAGCACGTTACGCTTGTTGGGGCATAATGAGCCCCGGTGTCTGGTTCGTTAAAGGCTCCGTGAATATTTAATTAGCGTCTTCGTATGTTTAATTTACAGGACAATCAGTTTTTGGGTTAGTAGTGTGCTGATTACAGATATCGAAAGACATCTTTTAATTGAGGAACAAGATCGAAATACGAATACCGTGAGCGCTGTTTTGAAATGCAAGAACTAGACGGAAGGTTAATGTCACGAAGCACGTCACCGCGATTGGTTTTCAACTTTCTTTCATTTTTTGTCTCGCACTTTTTTATCACGAACAAACAATGACGTCATCTGACATTGGAGATCGTGTTAAGAGTTAACAAAACGCGACGAGCAAACACAAGTGGGTCAAACCGCACACGGTTTTACTCCAGGAATTCGCGAATTGATCTCAAACCCGGAGATCATCGAGAAAGTTAACGCATACATCACTAGTGTCAAAACCAGCCACCCAGGGAGAAATTGCGCATAAAAGCCAGGTGGAACAAACGATACATCATGGCTAGTCTTGTCGCGGACATAATAACACCTTGGCGGCTACAAACAAACAGAATAAACGTCAAAACAGTCCTAACACAATACCGGTGTACATTGTCCTAACAGCGCATAGATTAAAACCATGAGGTGCCCCGCCTCACGATGTAACGGGCTGCAGGGCGTGTTGGGACATCTCTAGTCCGCCATTGTTACGTCACACTTTGATTTATACCCCAAGGTTCCGAATGCCTGACAACTCTATGCTGCAAACACACTCGTAAATATTTCCCGTAATAAAAATAAAATAAGTTTAAAATTGAAAGAGGTAGTGTTGCTACAAAATATTACGAGGCAGTTGAATTGATATTATGTTGCGTTCGCGCAGTTCCATGCGTGTTTTATAACACAAGTGACGCGGAATTATATAGACGACCACGACTGTTGTCACCGCGAAGAGTTATTGCTACAAATGAACTAGATACGACATTTTCATTTCGATTTAACTTTGCAGTTTGTACGTCATTGAATATTCAATGAAATAAACTAATAGGTACATAAATCAGGTACGGAACTAAGCAACCAATTAGTCTTTATTCAGTTATCGGGAAGAAAGATCTTCAATTAGAGCTTTGCATTTTCAACGACAATCATACGTGCAGCAATTTATATCACCGAGTAATAATAAGTCACATTGAAATCCACTTTATAAGTAGTTAAGTAATTGCGTGACCATTTCGACGTTTGCTTAAACAGTTACAATGGTGTCTCATTAACCTCGCTAGGTTTAGAAAAGCAATGATTAATTTACTGCGTGCTTGCACCACAATATGGTTTTCTAGATAACAAAACATACACCTATTTAAAAGGCTTTCAATTAGATAAACGAGTCTCTAGTCTATTTTCGACAAATATTTATATACCTAATTTACTTAAATCAATTGTATTCATAAAATATACTACCTATTCTCTTCCATTCAGATCTAAAGATGAATGGTAATTATAAAATAATTTATTGGCATACTTACTACTAATAATCCACAAACACTTCTAATTCTATTGAATGATAAATGTTTCATTTCCTGCGCAATCCTTTAAAATCAAACAAGGCGATCTCAGATTAAATAGCCGGTACATAATTAATTGGGGAACCATTTATCAAATGGAGAGAGATCCGGATAGATTATTGCAGGCCATCAATTCAGAGTTTTCATTCAATTGATGCCTTCGGGCGAGTCGGGGTAAACAGTCAATGCTATCGAGATTAGTTAGAAAATTAATTGTGTCTCGTTTCTATTAGGACTTCTCTATCAGAACTTTTCTTATATATTCTAAAAGGTAAAAAGTAAATTTAACTATACCCTGTTCACGATAACGTTAGAAAAAAGAGGCTCGCAGAAGCAGGAGTGCGATACCTTTTGTTTCAAGTTAAGTTCAAATAATTGTAATAAATAATATGTATGGCATACAGTAAATTATTTTACTATCTATCAACGCAAACCTGTCTGTATGGTTTGAAAAACTAGAAAAACTTTTCCTCTTCTTTAATCGTATTAGCAATGCAAGATTGCCATTTCTCTGTCGTAATATATGTTAGTGCTTGAGGAAGTTACCGCTTCGCTTCCTCTAATTTAATCGATTTTTTAATTCGGGCAATAATAACAGTAACAATAAACAACAAAATC
>NWSH02000019.1:4156293-4183921 GCA_002382865.2 Heliothis virescens
TTAGGAGCGGTCCCCCAACGCGACGTATTTTTTATTATTTCTTACTTTTTAAAGGGAAATTAAGTTTTTGTGTCGGGGGTTTTTTAAATTTTTAATTTAATTTTTATTTCATTCTTTTTATAGGTAGGTAGGTCGGTCGGTACAAGTTGGTATTTTAATATACAAAGCTATTTGAGACCCCATCAATAATATACTCGATATCAATATACTCGATATTTGCCGACATTCGATTCATCTCCCCACTTTTACCCCCACAACTTTTCAACGGCTTAACCGATTTTGATCAAACATGTCTAAGAACACTCGCCCGTAAGTAACCTTTAATACAAAAAAAACTAAATTCAAATCACTGCATCCGTTCGGGAGTTATGATGCCACAGACAGACTGACAGACAGACAGACACGTCAAACTTATAACACCCCTCTTTTTTCGTCGGGGGTTAATTAACCACGATGAATATTGTATTGAGTTAGAATGAACTTTACCGTATTTCTTGATCTTGACACAAATTATTGCGATTCTGGGTCACATACTTTAGTGTAGAAAATTCACGGCCAATAAAATTCATTGTAATTGTTGGCGCGATCGTGTGAGCCGGAACGATGTCACACGATACTTATATTCCGCACACGTGTTGCACCAGACACCTCGCATTATAATATTGATCACAAAAAAGCTCCTCATTAATATTGATTGGAGATAATTTCACCTTCGTGACTTTTCTATGATTTACGCCGTAATAATTCACAATATAAGTGACATTTTAATTGGCCTCACTTGTTTGTTCCGCAGCTCGTCGCAACAGTAGGCGGGAACAGTTCTCTCCCGACCCTCAGCACTCAACTATTATGATTTATCGAGTTTTATCGACCAGTGTCGCAATAAACCTTCGAAATAGTGCCTCCGAGGGCTCGATAAATTACTGTAATAACATAATTCGGTCATTTATATCTCATCCCAACTCCCAGCCTATTAAATATTCATCTTTGACACTCCATAAAAAATGTAACAGCCATTTCATACATAGCCTGTTATAAGTAGCATGTCGTAACAAAATTTTAAAGCTGTAAATTATATCTCGTTAAACAAAAACACGTTTTACGATAAAGATTATAAACAGCAAGTTATATTATGTAAATAAGAACATTTATTAATATAATTACTGTTGTAACAAGTCTAGATTTATTTACATCATAATAACCAAGACGAGGAAATTGCATGTTGCGCTGGCGTCTCTATTTATCGGTACCGGTAATAAATCTATTACAAAAACGTAAGCACCATGTATAACGTACGGGGCCTAACTCAACATGACCAAGTCATGCTGATCACCGCAGAAAAACTTCATTAAATTATTTCTATCTATCCATCTGCCGACGTTAGTGGTCGCGTGTGCAATCTGATACCGATGAGCAATGAAAACAGATCAATTAAATCCCGATAAATATTTATCAACAGTTTTTTAAACACGAGAATACGTAATCGCTCAGACGAGATATATAAAGACGATCCATCATTACCTATGCAAAAAGTATAAAATAATACAAATTCGGGCTTCGCTTTCGCCGAAAGCTACATAATCATAGCTAAATTGTATGTAAGTGGTTTTGTTGAACAATGCGATCTCTTTCTACAGGAAGTTGGATATGTGAGGCAATTAGAAAATATCATTAATCAGCCGTCAGCTGTTTATTCACTCCAATATGGTGAAGTGAAGCCCATCCGATGTTCGTGATACCGACATTATCGTGATCAATAAGCCTGCATTGTGTATCATATAATACTCATGCCAATCAATGACCACTCAATATTTGATCGATTACATCTCAATAAAAGGCTAATCATTTTGTTTGGCGCCATAATACTAATAACAGATGGTTAATTTTAATAAAAATAATTGTGTAAGTACAAAACAAATGAAAAGGAAAATTGTGTAAGTAATTAGTGTCAAAATTCTTCATGATTATATTTTCTCTTTTTTGACTGTGTAATAAATAAATAGTAACGCGAAAATGGCGTGTGAGTGACAGTTTGACTGTACATATCCGGTGGTGCTTTTGTTAGTAATATTTTGTGGTCAAAAAATGATTCTCATGCATGTTTTACAACGGTTATCCGTCAGTTTGAAGACTAAATTGACCAAAGTGACCGGCAAATTAGTGCTAATATACGTACGTTCACAATTTTGTATGCGATTGATAATTTATGGGAAGAAACTTGAAACTGAGTATTAAGTACGTTAAAATAATTTGGTCTACTGGTAAATAAGGAACATGTAATTTAACCTGATTTTTACAAGCAAATTTGATTTAAACAAAACACAGTAAATTGTGTAGGCTGTATGTTTCCTTGCTATCACTCGACACGGTTCTTTCCGAGTCAATTAGCCACTGTGTCAACCGTGGCACATCAATCAGCTACACTATTCCTTTAATTATTTATAAACAAACAGCTGTTCGCTTAATTATACATACTATTAATATTACAAATATGGAAATAGTCGGTTTGTAGGTTTAACGTTGTAGTTGTAGTATAGTTGACGAAATATCTTACTCAATTGCGCTCTAACTACTGAACAGATTTTGATGAAACTTAGCAATAATAAAACTTATACACTAGAATAGCATATTAGCTACTTTTTATGCTAATCCGCAAAGTTCCCTCGGAGCGCGAGTAAAACCACGGTGTTAAGCTAGTATTCTACAAAACTTGTTCTATTTTGTGTACCGTAATTTTGTCATCGGAAAATTCTTGGAAATAATTTCAAAATGCCATAACGAGATCAAATTGTTTGCCTTTGTTTTAGCTTACTGTTATGATTGATTAGTTGCGGTCTATTCACTTAGTTTCAGAGTGTTGTCTCTGCTAAGCTATTGGTTTCGGTGGCTGGAGCGATTACAGCCCGTTATTGTCAAGGTGCAAGAAGCTTTTGTAGCTGAGCCGTCTATTAAAATGTGTTTTTTTTACACAAGTTTTGCTTTGAAATTTCATAAACGGTAGAATATGTTACTTTAATATTCTCAATGTTTCACTCTAATGCCGAAACACTTCCCAGTTAAGTCACAAGAGAATATCTTTATTTTATACTTCAGTATCATATTTTTCAGTTGGCTCTTTTTAAGTATGCACGTGTACTTATATCCAAAAAATATTAATAATTCATTCAAAATCAATCTGAAAACGAATATCGTATTCATATAATAATTCCAAGTCTCTCAAATAAAGACATAACAACACGTAATACGTATCTCGTTCCGAGCAAGAGAAAATGTATGCGATAATGTGCCGCAATCTTCCGAATACGAGTATTTTACACTAAAACGACTTTAAGATTGATGTTAACAGTAAAATAATCTCTAGTGTGAAAACACTCTTTTTTACTATCCCAACTTTTTATTATGTTTATGTAAAAAACGAATTTCTTTATAATGAATGCACATTTTACTCGGAATTTTCGTGATAAGGTTGGAGTAATGAATTATGGACTTATTGCTTTCACATTTAAGGACTACTTTTGTTTAAAATGTATTTTAAATATAATATTTCTTGGCAATTATTTTAATCACTGGAGCGATAACTTAACTCGGATATCTGTGGATTAGTGAACATCGTGGTTCCTTATTTGAATTTGACGCACAAATTACTTTCTGCACTGTTTCCTAAACATAATTAAAAATACATTTGAGAACTTAATTTGACGTAAAAAATTACAGTTAAAAGCCTTTAAAATAAATAGTCTTTTTACATTTATAATTGTAATCATTAGTTGTGTTAATAGCTACATACATAATCGTTGTTAGAGATAAAACTAAAAAATACCATTTTGGATGAGATTTTATAATTGTAGTTTCATCTCTCCAAACTCTTTGCATTTTTTTTTTCTATATAGCAAACATATTTCGGATTGAGATGAAATCCAATCTTATACTGCGTAGTCATTGCCTTAGTAAATCCAATTTCAGCTTTATAAGTATGGTAACATCTGTATGCATATCATTTTAATACCCTGAGTAATAGTTAAGTTTTAAAATAAAACTAAAACGCGAAAACAGAACGAACTTTGATTAATATTTGAAAACTTAGCAGAAATACATAATTAAATTGTCTTTGTTTTCCAAGAATCTAAACTCTTTACTACGTCATATACTGCAAGAAACATCCGCTCAAAACCCTGAACCTATAATCTGAGAGCACCTTTATAGCTTAGTTATCATGAAAGTTAGTCGCCGTCAATATTTTATGAATAAATTAATAATATCGTTAAGCGTTTGTAATTAGACTTTATGTTTGATGGCGACGATAATTCTAGACGCACGATAAATGTAAATCGTATCGCGAACGTATCCGGTGAAGTGATTACGGGTAGAGATCACGTGATCAATAAGTTTGAAAATAATTGTGATCATTAATACTGTAGACGCCTACGCGTGCCACTATTTTTGGGTTTTCATAGATCAAAATCATAGCATATTTTTATAAAGCCTATACTAATATTATAAAAAGAAAAAATTGTGTATGTATGTTTGTACCGAATTGGCCTAAAAATTGCTAGACGAATTTTCAAAATTCTTTCACTGTTTAGTAGCTAGACTATCCTGAGTACATAGGCTATATTTTGTCTGGCTAAGGAAAGAAGTTCCCCCGGGCGGGGCGCTGGTAAAACCGCGTAAAAACACTTTTTTTATATAAAACTGTAAAGTCGTTGTTAATTGATCAACAAGATGAGCATATTTAGCTGTGCGTACGGCTTACACTGAATTTACACTTTTAGATTTATGCAGTTGCTCACAATATTTTCTTTGACATTGTGCCGTCTATTTAAACTTAAAAGGCAAGTCATGTATCAAGAAGGCAATTAGTGTACATATTGTAAGATTAACATTAAGCTAAAACAGGTAGAAGAAGGAAATAAAAACAGTAACAAATGACGTCTCGATCAAGGAAATGCCATCCAAGCACTGTAATCAGCCCTTACGCGGTTCCACCCATAAAAACTCTTTTATCGATCCAGTTTAACCAGCCAGTAATTTTTAAATTCACGTTCTGGAACACCAACTTCAAATATTTTTAACCGCCAATTATATCTGCCATTGGCGTCTATGATGGGCAATGTATAACAGCAATGGCGTTCGGAATGCGAACGGTAAATATCCCGCAGGATCAAATCGGCCGGGATGCCTGCGGCGACCAGCGTATGCGCACACTCTAACGACGATCGTAATCGCCTGTATTACTTTTATGAGCTAAGATCGTTTGTTGGTTGAAAAGTATATTGGAGGTATGTTACGGTAAACTTGTGAAATGTTTTTGATGTGGTAGTTAGTTGAATAGCTTAATAAAAGTAGTACCCGTATAAGTGACAAATAAATTAGGTATTTCGTATAGCCCAATATCTAATGTAGGTGACAACTAATTAGTGCGTATAGCCNGATTAGTGAACATCGTGGTTCCTTATTTGAATTTGACGCACAAATTACTTTCTGCACTGTTTCCTAAACATAATTAAAAATACATTTGAGAACTTAATTTGACGTAAAAAATTACAGTTAAAAGCCTTTAAAATAAATAGTCTTTTTACATTTATAATTGTAATCATTAGTTGTGTTAATAGCTACATACATAATCGTTGTTAGAGATAAAACTAAAAAATACCATTTTGGATGAGATTTTATAATTGTAGTTTCATCTCTCCAAACTCTTTGCATTTTTTTTTTCTATATAGCAAACATATTTCGGATTGAGATGAAATCCAATCTTATACTGCGTAGTCATTGCCTTAGTAAATCCAATTTCAGCTTTATAAGTATGGTAACATCTGTATGCATATCATTTTAATACCCTGAGTAATAGTTAAGTTTTAAAATAAAACTAAAACGCGAAAACAGAACGAACTTTGATTAATATTTGAAAACTTAGCAGAAATACATAATTAAATTGTCTTTGTTTTCCAAGAATCTAAACTCTTTACTACGTCATATACTGCAAGAAACATCCGCTCAAAACCCTGAACCTATAATCTGAGAGCACCTTTATAGCTTAGTTATCATGAAAGTTAGTCGCCGTCAATATTTTATGAATAAATTAATAATATCGTTAAGCGTTTGTAATTAGACTTTATGTTTGATGGCGACGATAATTCTAGACGCACGATAAATGTAAATCGTATCGCGAACGTATCCGGTGAAGTGATTACGGGTAGAGATCACGTGATCAATAAGTTTGAAAATAATTGTGATCATTAATACTGTAGACGCCTACGCGTGCCACTATTTTTGGGTTTTCATAGATCAAAATCATAGCATATTTTTATAAAGCCTATACTAATATTATAAAAAGAAAAAATTGTGTATGTATGTTTGTACCGAATTGGCCTAAAAATTGCTAGACGAATTTTCAAAATTCTTTCACTGTTTAGTAGCTAGACTATCCTGAGTACATAGGCTATATTTTGTCTGGCTAAGGAAAGAAGTTCCCCCGGGCGGGGCGCTGGTAAAACCGCGTAAAAACACTTTTTTTATATAAAACTGTAAAGTCGTTGTTAATTGATCAACAAGATGAGCATATTTAGCTGTGCGTACGGCTTACACTGAATTTACACTTTTAGATTTATGCAGTTGCTCACAATATTTTCTTTGACATTGTGCCGTCTATTTAAACTTAAAAGGCAAGTCATGTATCAAGAAGGCAATTAGTGTACATATTGTAAGATTAACATTAAGCTAAAACAGGTAGAAGAAGGAAATAAAAACAGTAACAAATGACGTCTCGATCAAGGAAATGCCATCCAAGCACTGTAATCAGCCCTTACGCGGTTCCACCCATAAAAACTCTTTTATCGATCCAGTTTAACCAGCCAGTAATTTTTAAATTCACGTTCTGGAACACCAACTTCAAATATTTTTAACCGCCAATTATATCTGCCATTGGCGTCTATGATGGGCAATGTATAACAGCAATGGCGTTCGGAATGCGAACGGTAAATATCCCGCAGGATCAAATCGGCCGGGATGCCTGCGGCGACCAGCGTATGCGCACACTCTAACGACGATCGTAATCGCCTGTATTACTTTTATGAGCTAAGATCGTTTGTTGGTTGAAAAGTATATTGGAGGTATGTTACGGTAAACTTGTGAAATGTTTTTGATGTGGTAGTTAGTTGAATAGCTTAATAAAAGTAGTACCCGTATAAGTGACAAATAAATTAGGTATTTCGTATAGCCCAATATCTAATGTAGGTGACAACTAATTAGTGCGTATAGCCCAATCTTATATATAAAAATGAATCGCTAAATGTGTTGGTAAGCGCATAACTCAAGAACGGCTGGACCGATCGGGCTTATTTTGGTCTTAAAATGTTTGTACAGATCGAAAGAAGGTTTTAACGATGAGAAAATATGATTATAAAAAAATCAGGATCCGCGTACGAAGTTGCGGGCAGAAGCTAGTATGCAATATAATTTTGATTTTCCTCCTAAAGTGTGGTAGTAAATAGATATACATATATATTTTTTGAAACTAGTAGGCTTCACTCATTAAATTCTTTAAAATAAAGACATCAAAAATACATCATAATGATAATACAAGACTGCAACATTGCTTCAAACTAACAGATACCCCTTTCATTCCTACAGTTAAACACTAATCTGGAACTTCGATACACTGATCACCACTCAGTAGCCATAAATATGAAGAAGCAACACCTCGAGGCGTGAATAACGTGCATAGCCGTCATTTGTTTGTTTCAAGGGTGCGTAAGCGCCGCCGACCGTGTAATCCACACGGGCAAGCCTGTCCACACTTAATGTTACATGTTCATATTGCTTTTATGTAGGACTTTTATTTTTGACTTATTGTTCATGTTTGTTGTGTTATGATAGATTTGTAAGTCTAAAGGAGAGTAGTTTTAATAGAAGCAGATTTATTAAGCAGAGGTTTTTGTGTATCTAAGTTGATATTATGTCATGTATTGAGAAAATGTGCTGAAAATGGGTTTTCACTTGTGTATGGAACATTGATGATTACTAGATTTAACAGGCTATGATACTTATAAATTAACTAGCTCTTCCCCGCGTACCGAAGGTTCTACTTCTCGCATCCAGTTAAGAATTTACTCATGTAGTTTCTCAATTTCATATAAATGTGTTCAGTTTTTTTGGGCGTAACGGCATCATGGACACGCAGAGTGTATGTTCGCTTTTATAATTAGTAGTAGTATAATTAGTAAAAATTAGTAAAATAGTTAGCGTAGGTAACAGTGCAACTATTTTTTGTTTAGTTTCATATAAAACGCACCTGTTAATATTTTCTGTATTATTGGAAATGCAGAACAGCACAAAGGCGTGGATGCTATTCCTCTATTTTCTATGTAAAACCACAACGTATGGGGTGAGGTGTGAGCGGACTCCAAGCTTGGTTAGCGGTTACAGAACATGAATATATTTTATATTAGCTTTGTATCTTATTGTAACTTTACCATGTATGTGTTATATTACAATCATAATAATATTTATGTTAAACTAAAGTTTTTCAATGTATTCAAAGTTAATAAAAGAAACAATAGAATATCAAATAATTTTGCTGGATCTCTGATAAAATGGGTTACGATCTTATATTGTTTGTTACACGTCTGCTAACACAGAGGATGAGCTTTATTTTATTTTTAAAGCCATGTCATTTAGGTCATCACTGAACATTTTTATTTTTCAGCGCTATGCAAATTTTTTTTAGGCCTTCGTAAGGGCACTGTCACAAACAATTACTAATTTAACCTGCTTTATTTCTTTTCCTTTTCAATTTAATTTGCAAACCCATACCTACAATGATACATCACTATCAACGTATAAACTGAAACGTATCGATATAATTGCATCGATGTCCATCGCACGTGTGTACTCAACTCCCGCCATTTTTTACGCGCCATCGCATCCACGACACTATTAGGGATGTAAGTGATTTAAAAAAGTAATATCGACACACAAGCACCGAGTAATTTGCGAAATGACTGCTAATGACGCTTGTGAACACATTATTGATATAAAAATATCAGATTTTAAAGTTGATGTACAAAAAAATTAAAAAACTTTGTGGCATCGATGTGATTGACAGATAATGTCGTTATAAACTTAATGTGTCATCATCGAAGTACAAGTAAGGTTATCAGAAGATACCTAATTCATTTTCTGTAGTAAAATAATTATTCGCGCCAATCCAGTTTCTCCACACCTTTCCGGGATTCGAAGTCAATACTTCCAATCGATATCAGATCCAAGAAAGGACAGACATCTCTAATAAATTCAATTTTCTCAAGTTTTAATTGCAAACACGTTTCGTTGGACAACCCTACTAAAGACGAGGAAGTGAGTTCCAAGTTTATCACCATTAGCTAGAATCCAGGAATTTATCGAATTCACGTAAACTGGACTCGGTGCTAATGTAGCTTTGTTGATAGTTTGACGTATGTTTAGGATTACTAAGGAATTATATTATAGGAAGTGCATGTAGATGAGAAACATTATTTTTATGTGAATATTTTACCTACGCTTACCTAAATAAAGAGAAGTTTGCGAAGAATAGGTTTAATAGAGTCCACGAGCGTGCAAAAAATACTCGATATATATGAAAAAAGATAACGAGTGCATTGAGAAAATATTTAAGTCAGATAGATGCGGAATATATTTAAAGGTCTGTAAAATTGTTCACTGAATCCCGGAGAAAAATAATTTTGCTACCTCATTGGAACACAACTACATTGAATTTAAAAATAACTGGCATATGATTTAATAGAGTTCGAATACACCGGGAGATAAATGAAAAAAAAATAAACTGATGCGGCTATAATTTACACATCTGTATCTCATATCTGTATCTCCCTACCATTGGTGCAGCGATGACTCAAGCACGTCACAAGGCTGCATATAATTACAAAAGCCTCGGTTATTTCATCTCACATTAGTGGTAAGTTCTTATAACCGAGTAAAACAAACCACAAGCTGATCATTAAACAGGAATGATGACATTATTACTGGCCGGCTCGATATGTTTTTGTTCCCTTTTTGTTGGCAGATATCTATCAAGTTTCTCTGGGTGTGGCCTTGGGGACCGTTGGGTATGTATGAATTGATGGTCGCAGCAAAACCTTTGGAATCAACAGTAGACCCCGTTCTTTGTATAGCATGTAGAATTAGCAGTTAATCGCTCATCAAGTGTATGAAAAAATGTTTTGTAAGCACTTTGTCTACTACATTGTTTCCTAAATCTATTTAGTTAGTTTATTAAACTGTTTACCAGTAGCTCGTGAAGATTTCGATTGAATAAATAAATATATTTATCCTACATATTACTGAGATACTACGTACCTAACTTGACGAAAAGTAAAATATTTCTATCCTTAAAATGCTTAAAAATTATGTAACACTGACGATTTATTTTCCGTACTATTATTTTAATTATGTAGTTATTAGGTACGAAACAATTCATTATATAAAATTACATACAGATCATTGAAAATAACCACTCAACACATGGAAACAAGCTTTGACAAACGGTAAGAAGATTCTCGCGCACGCGTCGTCAGATACCTGCGCGTGAGCACACAAGTACACGATACAAATCGTTGTTAATCAATCACAAGAACTCTGTTAGATTTGTATGGATTTATGCAGGTATTTAATACTGCCTTCTAACACTTGTTACTGTATTTGTTGTAGTTATTGAAACAACTAAGAATTTCGTTGTTGTGGCAAGTTAAATAGAATTTTCCCCGTGGGAAAAGTATCAAGAATGTATAGTAAGTAAAGTATTTAGCTTTACTTAATCATATCCTCCAAAAAATCGAGCCACTATCGGCTGTATTATTTTCCAACTTTTGAACAAATGCTTACACGCCCAAAAAATAGAAGTATTGACCTGGTCTCCTTAGGTCCGTTGAAGGCGAATTCTGTGAAGTGTTTTCAGCATTAATTTTTTCGTAATTTTCTATAAAAATCCAAAACAATTTATCAAACACATGGTTAAACGAAACTTGTACAGACGACAGCAGGTCAACGTATACGAATCTGTCATATTTTACTNAATTTGCAAACCCATACCTACAATGATACATCACTATCAACGTATAAACTGAAACGTATCGATATAATTGCATCGATGTCCATCGCACGTGTGTACTCAACTCCCGCCATTTTTTACGCGCCATCGCATCCACGACACTATTAGGGATGTAAGTGATTTAAAAAAGTAATATCGACACACAAGCACCGAGTAATTTGCGAAATGACTGCTAATGACGCTTGTGAACACATTATTGATATAAAAATATCAGATTTTAAAGTTGATGTACAAAAAAATTAAAAAACTTTGTGGCATCGATGTGATTGACAGATAATGTCGTTATAAACTTAATGTGTCATCATCGAAGTACAAGTAAGGTTATCAGAAGATACCTAATTCATTTTCTGTAGTAAAATAATTATTCGCGCCAATCCAGTTTCTCCACACCTTTCCGGGATTCGAAGTCAATACTTCCAATCGATATCAGATCCAAGAAAGGACAGACATCTCTAATAAATTCAATTTTCTCAAGTTTTAATTGCAAACACGTTTCGTTGGACAACCCTACTAAAGACGAGGAAGTGAGTTCCAAGTTTATCACCATTAGCTAGAATCCAGGAATTTATCGAATTCACGTAAACTGGACTCGGTGCTAATGTAGCTTTGTTGATAGTTTGACGTATGTTTAGGATTACTAAGGAATTATATTATAGGAAGTGCATGTAGATGAGAAACATTATTTTTATGTGAATATTTTACCTACGCTTACCTAAATAAAGAGAAGTTTGCGAAGAATAGGTTTAATAGAGTCCACGAGCGTGCAAAAAATACTCGATATATATGAAAAAAGATAACGAGTGCATTGAGAAAATATTTAAGTCAGATAGATGCGGAATATATTTAAAGGTCTGTAAAATTGTTCACTGAATCCCGGAGAAAAATAATTTTGCTACCTCATTGGAACACAACTACATTGAATTTAAAAATAACTGGCATATGATTTAATAGAGTTCGAATACACCGGGAGATAAATGAAAAAAAAATAAACTGATGCGGCTATAATTTACACATCTGTATCTCATATCTGTATCTCCCTACCATTGGTGCAGCGATGACTCAAGCACGTCACAAGGCTGCATATAATTACAAAAGCCTCGGTTATTTCATCTCACATTAGTGGTAAGTTCTTATAACCGAGTAAAACAAACCACAAGCTGATCATTAAACAGGAATGATGACATTATTACTGGCCGGCTCGATATGTTTTTGTTCCCTTTTTGTTGGCAGATATCTATCAAGTTTCTCTGGGTGTGGCCTTGGGGACCGTTGGGTATGTATGAATTGATGGTCGCAGCAAAACCTTTGGAATCAACAGTAGACCCCGTTCTTTGTATAGCATGTAGAATTAGCAGTTAATCGCTCATCAAGTGTATGAAAAAATGTTTTGTAAGCACTTTGTCTACTACATTGTTTCCTAAATCTATTTAGTTAGTTTATTAAACTGTTTACCAGTAGCTCGTGAAGATTTCGATTGAATAAATAAATATATTTATCCTACATATTACTGAGATACTACGTACCTAACTTGACGAAAAGTAAAATATTTCTATCCTTAAAATGCTTAAAAATTATGTAACACTGACGATTTATTTTCCGTACTATTATTTTAATTATGTAGTTATTAGGTACGAAACAATTCATTATATAAAATTACATACAGATCATTGAAAATAACCACTCAACACATGGAAACAAGCTTTGACAAACGGTAAGAAGATTCTCGCGCACGCGTCGTCAGATACCTGCGCGTGAGCACACAAGTACACGATACAAATCGTTGTTAATCAATCACAAGAACTCTGTTAGATTTGTATGGATTTATGCAGGTATTTAATACTGCCTTCTAACACTTGTTACTGTATTTGTTGTAGTTATTGAAACAACTAAGAATTTCGTTGTTGTGGCAAGTTAAATAGAATTTTCCCCGTGGGAAAAGTATCAAGAATGTATAGTAAGTAAAGTATTTAGCTTTACTTAATCATATCCTCCAAAAAATCGAGCCACTATCGGCTGTATTATTTTCCAACTTTTGAACAAATGCTTACACGCCCAAAAAATAGAAGTATTGACCTGGTCTCCTTAGGTCCGTTGAAGGCGAATTCTGTGAAGTGTTTTCAGCATTAATTTTTTCGTAATTTTCTATAAAAATCCAAAACAATTTATCAAACACATGGTTAAACGAAACTTGTACAGACGACAGCAGGTCAACGTATACGAATCTGTCATATTTTACTAATCGAACATTAACCTACCTCCATTGTGATAAGGTTGAAAATCTAATGCAGAAATTTGACAGATTGTGGTAACTTGATGTGCTGTCGTCTGTACATATAGTTCATTGATACATGGATCCATTTGATCGGTCGTTAGTGGCGTAACATTGCAATTTGATGGCCACACGGATTTACAAAACGAAGATGGATACCGTTTAAGCTCTAGTACTCTACTTTTTTAATTTGATACACAATTTATATCGCATGTAAGTACAGACGCCTGCACATCAATCTATCATAATCAGTCTTTCTTTAAGAGATTTTCAACCTGATGACAATAGTGGAAGATTAATGTTCGATTGGGATAATTTGACAGATTTGGGTAGGTTGCCTACTGTCGTCTGTGCCGTCATTTGTCTTGACTAGAATCGACAAAGTTTGGGTAAAATTAAAAAAAAACTGTCTTGTCTACCACCATAACGATTTTTTAATATATTTTACTAAACGGAACAAATGCAAATATAAGGCAATGCACTTATAACTAAAGATGTCCTCACAAAACGCGTTATAATTTTAAGCGTGAAGAGCGCCCCATGTCCAAATCATAAACCGATTGTTTTAAATATCCGTAACGCAATCTATAAGCATTCAGCTACAAAATTGAGTGTTTGTTTCTAAATTAAAGATTCAATTAACACTACAAAACACAAGCATTTTTATCGCTACTATTTACAGGGAACTTCAAGAAAAATACCGGTACAAAAATTCATAGAAGTACAAGTTTACACGATCACACAAACACATGTACACAGCTACACACACAGAGACAGATGTTTGTGCACAAATGTTTATTGTTTGATGTTTATTCATCACAACTTGAAAGACTTAACGGTCCTAACTTATGTTCCGCGATGACACAAGCCTTTAGCGGCGCGGGCGCACGTAACTGAATTTCAACTATTATTCCACAAAGGCGGAATGTACGGCTTTTCTTTAGGAAACTGCTTTATTCAGCTTTGTCGGAATTCAAAGCTGAAGTGATGTAAAGTTCCTTTATAAATCTATTGTTTTAAACAATAGATATACTTAATCAATTGTCCGCCTCGCCTGTGAACTTGTAATAAAGTTATTGTTAGCGAGAAAATTCAATAAATTTATCTATGTTCGATTATATATTATATGAATGTACGAATTATAGTTACTCTATTCTTGGAAAATTATTTCAGTCAGGAAATACTTATTTAAAACATTTAGCTTTTATAACATAGCTGTATAGAATGTTTATTGCTATGTATAATAAATAATAAAACATCTATCTTAATTGGAACAGTAAATAAGTATATCTCATACACATATTCAGGTCTCTCAAACATTTCTTTGAAAAACATAAACATAATAGCTGAGCCTGAATTTAAATGTTCGAACTGACCACTAAAGCTCAACTATACTAAAGAAATCCATCGATAAATGTATAATTATTACTAACTTACGAGCTCCTATAACACTACTTATCAAATAAGGACCAAAATAACAGACTTTCACAGATATTTATTGCATTATTAAAGTCAACACTCGATAATGTAATGTAAACAACCTTAACTATACCATAAACTTTCTAATCCAACAAACTCTATAATCTAAATACATTTCCATGTAAATTCAATAACGTACTTATATGAAACTTTCCCCCTATATTACATAGTTTAAAATCTCCTTACAACAACATAAGCTTAAGGAATCAAGCACATACGATAAATATGAATTTATTCACATCATCTGATTTTACTTTATAACAAAGTGGTACTGAATATTTTGCTGTTGATACCATAACTGGCTTCAGTACTGTTACAGTGAGGCTTCTGGACATACCGACAAGTGTGCGACTCCACAGATTGCACAGTTCCGTATGTTTTTTGAGTGGAACAGAATGTATTTTTTTAACTGTCCTCCTTGTTTTTCGTCTATAGTGTTGTTAACAAATGTTGTCGATAAATTGAATCATCGTCGTAAAAGAAAATATCTCTACTGTGCTAAAATAAAGTGCTAAAGTTATACTGTAAATCAACATTAGCTTAAGCTATCGTACTTGAAATCACGTTTGTTTATTCACGAAAAAAACTTTTTACAAGAAAAGGAAACCGCGAGGGTCTTAGACGATACCCAGAATTTTTAAAAAACTTCATAAGCCCTCAATTTTTTTTTCAAACTTCTATGTAACTGTTTTCGGTTTTCTAGCAGTTAACTCCAAAAATCACTCTAGTCTAATCTAGAAGCAAACTTTCGCATTTTTTACATCTATTCATCGATTTTCGAAAAATCTTATTGTATCACGACCACACATTTCAACAACCACCATTCAATATTAAAGTAAGAATTTATTTCTGTAGGTTAGTGACAGACTAGTGCTTTCAATGTCTGAGTAAAAATCTTTTCATTCAATAAAGAAAACCAATAACTATTATTAGAAGACACGGCACTCTAAAAACAGTCTAAAAAGCAGACGGACAGACGACAGCTCGATTCGGAACACGAGCGGATCGATTGTCTAGTCTCGACAAGCGACGCGATTGATTCCCGATATTCTGAAGAGGTTTAGTTTCCAAGCTGCATTCAATTCTAAGTTCCACTGATCCTATTTATAAGGAATTTCGAAAGTATATCTTATGTATGAGGTGTTTTCTTTACCTGATTGTGAAACTAACAGAAAAGTAAACCAATGTTGTTGTTAAAGCGCTATTGCAATTCATTGTAATAGTAGCCAGTAGTCGAGAACTCGATTTCTCTGCAGATAAACATCCCTACTGTTAACATTAATTAAATAAATCGTGTCATTTTAAATAAAGAATGCATAGAACATTTATTTTCTTTTCAGCCAATAATTGTTATGAATTAAGGAATAATAAAAAAGTAACGTCCGTCACTACAACAGGGGCTATAAAATGTCGATTAATTAAAGTTATCATGCTGTCGTATCTAAAACATAAATAGTTATTGGTACATCTCTATTGGCATGATCGACACTTTTTGTCGGGTCTTCGTGTCCTTACACGGAACGCGTGTATTTGCATGTCGATAATAATATATTCCGACCGAATAATAACGAACATCACTATTGCTATATAGCTATAAAGACATTTCAAGTAAAGTCGAGTAAATGAAATACACATTTCAATTGACACGGGCAATTTAAATTCTGTTTATTTTTAGGTTTTCAGAGAGACGAAATGTTAATAAGAATTACGGCCAGTTTCACAGGTTCCAGATAGAGTTCTAGATAACTATCTGAAAGATCATGCCAAAGAGAAGTAATAAAAATTAAATATATTTCTATGGCACTACCTGTAAGATAACTATTCAGAAGTTAAGCGTGAACTGGTGACATCAGCATAATATTATGAGATAATTCATTTTCTGTTAATTATTTGTGAAATATATTCATATCCAGTTATATCTTAATGCTACTGAAATTGGAAAGCCGCAGTTAAATAGTTTAACTAAATAATTCCAGTTGCACAATCACTTAACAGTAAATTATGTATCGATTGCTTACCGCCGCAGGAGTCAGATCTAGAACCCAATATATTGCTCATAGTCTATTGAAATATTGTATTTAACAACTACATATTGCTAAGTCCTGAAATGAAATAGTTATATTTTCATAAGCTAAGTAGTGCATATAATCTATTTTATTTCGCATGCTAAAATTAACAAAGATAGGTATCGCAAAAAAAACCTCTGAAAAATTAATAAAAAGGAAAATATATTTTTCAGTTCATATACTATAATGCTCAATCCTTCTCCGTGTGAGAGGAGGCCTGTGCCCAGCAGTGGGACGATAAAAAGGCTTAAAAAAAATACTATAATAGGTATTTTTCACCTATGCGTTTTTCATGAGATACAGTAATTTAATACCTAAAAAAATGCTTTTAATTAAACAAACTTGTTTATGTAGGTGAAGTGCAGTGCTTCTAACGGATTAGTCTTGAAAAAAAACAAAGCCTTTTTAAAATAAGTACCTAATAAGCAGAAGTCTAAGACACGTAAAAAACGGCAGAACCAAATAGTTTTTGCACCAAACATTACGGTACAAAGACAAAAACATTTGTTTTAAAATACAGACATAGCACATTACCTAAACTACCACAACCTGTCAAATTTCTTCAATAGATTTTCAACCTTATCACAATAGTGTAAGGTTAATGTTCTATTGATAAAATTTGACAGTTTCGGTTAGGTTGTCTTGCTATCGTCTGTACTCAGAATAAAATCATTGAATTAAGTGTATAGCAAACACTTGCCATTTTGTTTGCATGTGTACAAATAAATTAGAAGTACGAAAATAAAACATGGAGGACACTTGAACTGCAAATTGTTTTTAAAGAGACTCTTGACAATTTAAATAAGCTTCACCGTTGTGTCTTGCAAAAAAACCATAATCGGAATATTAAAATGTCTCAAGATGCTCAAGTGTTTTTAAGCCATACTCATCATCATCACTCTTTCAGCCATAGGGCCTAGTCAAAAATATCGGCACGATAGGCCCTTTAAAAAAAAAAGATTTGAATAACGTATATACTAGAATATTGTTACTTATACTGTATTTCCTGAAGCTTATCATATTAATAATGTAATTTCCCACCGCAGTTCTACACTGACCAACCAATTTTGCAACTCTGTACACGTTCTAAGACTTCCTGCATTGCTTGTCTCACAAGGCCATAAACACTTCATGTAATTTGTTACTGAAAACTGGAAAGTATGAATATAGCAACACTGAGGCGATTAGATGTTTAATTTTATGATAATCGTGACTTTAACGTGATTTTGATGACGAGATAAGGAATACTATCACTTGGCTGTTGGTGGTATATAACTAGTTTTCGCTATAATTGCCTAGGATCATATTACGTGTTTCCATTTGATTCAGAGCTGAGAAATTAGCACCGTTGTCAGTATAGGAATAAAAACATATCATTGTCACTAAATGTGCATAAACTATTAATCACTTTCATGCAAAAAATAAAAATACATAGTAGATTTGTTTTACTGGTTTAATTTATTGAAATAAATATGAAATACTTGCATAAATATTTTAAAGAATGAACATTCAAATATATCCTCAAAATCGACCACAAAAATCACCCACATTTAAAAAACCGGCCAAGTGCGAGTTGGACTCGCGCGCGAAGGGTTCCGTACCAAGCTGTAGTTCCACGCTTGAGTAACAGATGGCGTTGTATTCAAATTGCACTGTCTTTATAATTTATTGTATGGGGACCCCTTAATATATAACTTTTTTTTAATTTTCAGTATTTGTTGTTATAGCGGCAACGAAAATACATCATTTGTGAAAATTTCAGCTTTCTAGCTATCACGGTTAATGAGATACAGCGTGCAGACAGACAGACAGACAGACAGACAGACAACGAAGTCTTAGTAATAGGGTTCCGTTTTTACCCTTTGGGTACGGAACCCTAAAAAACACTAACTTAAAACTAAATCAAGTTCCAAGACACGTAACCCGCAAATGTTGCCAGATCACACGGAATAATATAACATGCAAAACTGCACTAAGTACCCATAATTATATGCATCCAGATCATAGATTCTGCACTCCCGCCTTCAAAGCTTACGTGCAAATCTTGACAATGAAAGAATTTGCATGAAGTAAGAATTGGAAATTCTGACGAGCTGATTGGAGCTCCTGCACACTGCAGACTTTTAGTCGGCCGATTGTTTGTTCGGGCTCATAAATCGGTATGAAGATAAATGGCACTATACATTACAATGATGAGGTTTTATACAAGACAGACTAAAACCATACATATTTGAAGATTTTCTTAAACAAAATTTTGACGATTATCTTAAAAAAAATATTTGTCTACCAACGGACCAACTGTCGGCCGACTGTCTGCCAACTATTTAGTCTGCAGTGTGCGGGAACGCTTAATGTGATCAAGTCGACTTTTTACTGGCTTATATGCAAAGTAGGCGCCTCACTTTGCACGATAGATTACGGGTCTGCTTATGTATTGAAGGAATATAATTAAACAGTAAAAAACTGTTGTTTGCTGAATTAAGCACGAAGTGTATTTGTTCCTGTATTTTTGCCACATTTTGTGTGAAGCGTGAGTACGTTATGTGTTGGTGATATTTTTTACTTAATGTTTGTTGTAACATGACTAATTGCTTTTCAGCGTAAATTAGCTTAAATAGCGTGATAGGAAAATGTTTCTATATTTATCGATTCTCTCTTATGAAACAGACAAATACCTTTCTAGAATATACTTGTACTCAGGGGCGTATTTTAAGATTGCGCGCCCCGGGCTCCTGTAGCTTTCCGCCCCAACAAGGAATGAAAAAAATTATTTTTTATAGATTTTATATTTTACACTATTTTTCTGTGGACAACATTTTTAACAAATTCGTTTAATACATCGTCATAGTCAATTGCATTTGTTAAATCGGCTTCGATGTTGAAAATTATCAAATTGATTTGCGTATTTAAGTTTCCGTAGTCAACTAGGAACGCTTATTTAAAAAGAAGAAAAAATATTTGTGGGGAGTCAGTTTTTTTTTCATTCCAACCCTAACGTGTCACATAATATTGTTGAATAGATATTTAAAAATTAATAGGAGTTTACTTCAATAATTTTTTGATAGTGTATATATTTTCTGAAATAATCACTCCGAAAGTTGAAGATAATGTATCTTCCCCACTCTTTTGAACTGTAAGTTAAAAAAAATATTTAAAAATAATCTCACAAATAGAACATTATAAAGACATTCTACGAACATTATTTTGAACTTGATTAGTTGAACAGTTTTTGAAAACTATTTTCTGAACTAAGTTCGTAATTTAACCGTGTTTGCAGTAATTTTTTTAACTTAGTTTAAATATTTTATAATCCAGAATGAGCGTTCTGCTCTACAATTCGTTACTACAGTACAAAGGAACATATGCAACGCAATTTCAATGTAAGGAAACGCCACTTCCAGGTAATTTTTCTTAATAAATAAGTTTAGTTTGCGTAAACTTGTTTCAGTTTCTTTTCCCTGAGACAGATATTCTAGATCAGTGATTTTAAACCATTTTCATGACGTGTTGCATTTTTCATATTTCAAATGTACACAATATGTTTTTTGATTTTCATAATTAAAATCGGATAGGACTAAAGATGCAAATTGATTACGCCGCAGTTTGTCGAAATCGCAAAATGCGTAAGTTGGAAAATAAAGCGCATTCAGCCCTTATAACGTAGGGGGAAATCAAAAGTTAGTAATAGAAAAGGCGCGAGCGTGGCGAGCGCGAATTTTTTTTGTTGTATTGGCGTTTGGGACGCCAATACAACAAAAAAAATTCGCGCTCGCTACGTNATTTTAAACCATTTTCATGACGTGTTGCATTTTTCATATTTCAAATGTACACAATATGTTTTTTGATTTTCATAATTAAAATCGGATAGGACTAAAGATGCAAATTGATTACGCCGCAGTTTGTCGAAATCGCAAAATGCGTAAGTTGGAAAATAAAGCGCATTCAGCCCTTATAACGTAGGGGGAAATCAAAAGTTAGTAATAGAAAAGGCGCGAGCGTGGCGAGCGCGAATTTTTTTTGTTGTATTGGCGTTTGGGACGCCAATACAACAAAAAAAATTCGCGCTCGCTACGTAGACACCGAAAAAAAAACTTGAAGATTGATAAGATGCGAGTGAAGCGAGCCCGTTTTTTTTTTACAAGACTAAAAGGTAAACAAAGAATAAAGAAGTTGCAGATTGAAAAGGCGCGAGCGCAGCGAGCGCGAATTTTTTTCGTTTTAAGAGACAAAAGTTTTACAATACGTAATTTTATTATTTTTTGTGAAATTATGCCACCCCCTAAAAAGTGCCACCCGGGGCATTTGCCTGACTCCCACACGCTGCGCGACTGATCTCATAATGTCTAAATATCAATGTGCATAAGTAGTGGCGGCGCTAGACGAAATATGTGCGTCGGCGACATACAATGTTGGTCAAGTAACAATTCACAATTTTATTTGATGACGTATAGTTTATGAAGCCAAGGAATATATAGGAAAAAATAAGAATGCGCGAGCGAAGCGAGTGCGAAAAATTTTTTTCAGCTTGACGTCTAAAAATCGAAAAGAAAAGGGCGCGAGCGGAGCGAGTGCGGTTTGTTGAAAGCTGAAGTTGCCGTTTTGGTTAAGTTTATTTGTGGAGGCATGAAGCAAGGAGAAACAGACAATAAGCAATATGAATACGCGAGCGGAGCGAGCGCGAAAATTTTTATCAGTTAGATGATGAAACGTGATTGGCGAAACGAAAATAAATACCTACGTCACAAATTTTTCTGGCGAGGGCGGCAGGCCACGAGGGGCGGCCGGCAAGCCACCAGGGGCGCCCTGCCGGCCGCCCCTCGTGGCCTGCCGCCCCGGGCTATAGCCCTTCTAGCCTAAGGGTAAATACACCCCTGCTTGTACTAATATAAATTCAAATAATTCATTACAGTACAGTATCATACTTAAGAATACCGTTTCTGCAGGACGCATTGAGGCTATTGAATTCAAAATCATTTGAGAGCTTACCTCCTTAGAGAAACGGGAACGATTAAACTAACAAGTGAAGGTAGACTATACAAAACTCTAAATTGACGTTAATAGACGTTCAACATCTTAGTTTAACCCGCGATATTATTCCAGTCGCGATCACTAACTTTGAAAGGACTGAGCGAAAATTGAACAGTCAAGAAAATTGACCTTCTTTTCAGCTACAATTTCCATTTATTAGATGTGCTTTTATGTTCTAGAATATTCCATAATAAAAAAGATTTAGAAAGAAAACATTGAATATAAAATGAAATTACATTATTTTAAACTAGCCGTTTTCCCGCGGTTTCACTCGCATCCCGTGGGAATTACTGCCCGTACCCGGATAAAATATAGCCTATGTCACTCGTGGATAATGTAGCTTTCGAATGGTGAAAGAATTTTTAAAATCGGTCCAGTAGTTTTTGAGCCTATTCATTACAACCAAACAAACAAACAAAGTTTTCCTCTTTATAATATTAAATAGTATATATGTAAGGCGACTACGCAAAATATTAGTAGTCATGTTGTTGAATACCAATAAAGTTAACACAAGCTTAGCCGCTGGCTACCGGCCAGTTACACGTTCATTCATAAACTGTACAGTGCACAGTACAGCTGCAAAATATCTCGTCTTTTTACTAACACCACGTAATAATATGTACCTAACATATACTAAAAGTGTCAAACGTTTAGTATACAGCTAATATATGGTATTACAACGTGTTAATACAGGGCGAGATAATGACGCACCCTGTAGACTATACCTTGTTTCCGCCCTATGATAAAAAGATGTATATTAATACCCATGATTAACATCCATATATTAAGGGTAGGTCGTAAAACTACCGGGTAATTGTTAGTTAGAAGACTATGGTTAGATCTCTATGAAACGCCGTACAAGCCACTTTTGACATTAGATGATATAGGTAAGGAGCCCTAAGCTTCTAAAACCAGTTTTATTTGTAAGTATAGTTTTTTAAATGTTAGGTATGAAGCGTTCAGTATTTGTAATCATCTGTAAACTTATTAGCTGGGTTATTTTTTTGTAAATAAACACTAACAGAAAATTGCTAAGTGTAAAAGTGTTTGATCTGTAATGACATGGTTTTTTAGGAGCTAAGCAATTGGCATTCATACTGCCATACAGGTTCTAGTAGATATCCGACAAAAAGTAAACCCTGAGGAATAAGGATAGTACTCGTACCTTATTATATTATTATATCAGTCGCAAGCTTATAATATAGTATAGGAGATATAAGAAGGAACAACCATCCATTTACACAAAACTCAACTTCAAATAAATACCTTTTTTTCTGGTGGTTATGAAAAGTCAATTTTCCTACCAAAAGTACTAACAACAAATCCATATAAAATTATTGAACACTTACACATTGAATTAAACACCGTTAATTGCTATTAACGATCACACAGCGCATTAAACTCTCCACCTAAGGCAGCGATACTGACATATAAACAAACATTAATATATGAACAATAATTCTTAACTAGTGCACCTAGTGATCTAACGTATACTGAGATAAATGACACTTGAGGCTGCGCGAGCGCAATGAACACCGTTTAATTGTTATTGGATTCTGCTTCCTTATCGGGCTTTCGTTACACTTGCTCTTTCTTGAGGTACTGGGTCCAGAGAAGGCGTTGCGATTAAATATATTATAGTCATAAATGTTGGGAGTACTGGATTTATTTGTATAGAGCTTCCTTATAAAGCATTCAACATATATTGATGATATGCCATTTTCTTAGACAGCTTTTGATAAGTATAAATTGTGAAAATTATTTTATAATATGTGTATAGAACTTCTATCTCCCAAAAGCGGCTCGGCCATACTAGTATATCTATGTAAATAGCGTCAGTGACTTAGCTAGTACTGAGCGCTTTCGGTAATTACATTTCTTCTTTAATTGCTCGAAAAATAATATGTGCTTCTTCAATTCCTAAATTAATACATAAAAAAGATAAACTTCAGAAGCCATAAATCGTGTAAACTGCAATACAATAAATTCCAAGTACCTAAATCAACCTTTCAGAGAGATTAAGCCTAAAGTCTAGAAAGGTCATGCACATCACACAGATAGCAATGTCTGTTAACTCGAACTAACAGATAATGTACTGCAATTACTTGTCTGGTAAGTTTTATCAGGTGAAGACACGTGATAAGGCGATAAACTAAATTATTGGCAGGAATTGCAATATGTGAAAATTTACTTTAGCTCGTTTTTACTTGAAAAATTAAACCTGAAAATTATACGAAAATTTCAAAAATGTCGGCAAATAAAAAGTAGTATGATAAAAATACAAAAATCCGAATTGAACACCTTCTCCTTTTTGGGAAGTCGGTAAAAAATATTTTGACTTAGTTTCACTGAGGTTCTTTAATAAAGAGGTGTACACGCATAAAATTAAAATAAGCTACATAATCTCGCTATATTAAACCTCTCTGGGGTGGCCATTCTTTAAACCACATTGGGACAGAAATATATATTTTGTTCATAAACTAATTGCATTTTATGTATATTAATTTACAATGAAGCTGTTAATTTTGGAGAAAATATACGATCTTGAGACGAGGTATTCTTTTTAAATTACTCGATCAGTACTTTCGAAAGAAAAAGTCTGGGTGGTAAATTGAAAATTCTGATATATCCGATGAAATCCTTACGAATGGTCACCGCCATTGCAGTATTTCAAGATTAAGTAAACCTTGTTTGCACTGACCAGCGGCGGCCAATTACCGTATTTTTTCGTATTAAGGCGCCACAAAATAAGCGTTTATTTTAATTTTATACGAATAGACTCGTTAAATAAAACTGCATAAGGGTCATAATTTAAAATTAATATTGTTTATGTTACAGTTATATTGGGATCCAATAAGCTGCAGCAAAATATTTGTACTTACATTAATTTCTTTCTCATCCAATAATAATATAGACTTAATAATAGGTTGAGGGATTTTGCAAAATACATTTTCATAAAAAAAATAGTTGAATTTAGTTTGGTTATCTAAAAATTATTATTTTTATTAAGGGTAATTAGGCCTAAAAGCTGAATTCTATCTAAAATCAATACTTAAATTAAATCAAACAAAACCTTCCATCGACCACAGACTGATTGTTCATAATGACAGCAATCAATAAAACAATTTGCCGTTTTTCCCAAGTATTAAATAATGCCGCTTATGGCTTTTATGGTTGCAAATGTGGCTTCTAATTAGACAATAATAATCACGACTGATTTTATTAGTCATTCTACTAAATAAGTGATTTCTTAAATCAAAGTGACTAAAAAGACGTTGACATCCGATTATTATTTAACAGCTTTGTTCATTTTCAATAAACATAATTTGAAACCTGAAAAAAATCACCTGAAAGATTTTTTTTTAGTTTCACTTCCTATATGAAAAGAAATAGACTACAGTAATACTCGTATTTATAGTAAAGCCAAAAGGAGAAAAACATCGTGAAGTTTTTATATAACATTAAAGAGAAAAGGGTGATCACGAGTTATGGTTTTGAACAGGATAAGATAAAGGTATTTAAGACTCTTTTTTCCAATGAGTTATTAGCGAACTCTTATCGATCCCTTATATAGGGAGAGCGAGAGTGCGCGAAAACATTTATTTTATTTCAATTATAAAATACTTTATCAAGATTGCATTTAAAATATAAACCTGTATAGTCCAGTTGGTAAAATGCGGAGCTGACATTTAAGTTGGGAACTCGTAGGATTGTAGAACCATTAATTTAAAATTGCAAATGTAATTACTTATCCTTACTAGGGATGGAATAAAATATATCATTGCAAAAAAAAGTAGAGTACTTTGAAAATGTCGAAATGAAATTGTAAGTTTTTAAAGCGTGTTAACATAAAACAAGAATACTTGATTAAAAAAAAAAGCTGTAAAAAAAATTAACATGCGTATGCACTACAATTGTTGACTGTTTTATTTCCCTTCCTTATCTTTGTAAAACATGTATGGGAACTAAGTAAGAAACCGGCACACGTACTGAATTAAATAAAAATATCGGTTAAGAGGTGTCCTAAATGATGGAAGGTGAGCTCGGCGAAAAACCTTGAAAAGAATGTCGGGCCACGACATTGTTGGCTTCGAACAAATGACCCGACACCATGTAAACTGTCACTTGGTATTTTTTGCAATTGACGCACGCACTTAATAAAATAGTCCTTCATTATAGATTTTATTAACATTCTGCCGCCTAGACATCGTTATGTTAATTTTATAGCGAAATTTGGTACTAGCGTTTTGTATATGGAACATAAAAACAGTTAAAGATAAAAATATTCATTTAATTCAGTCGTGCTGTATTTTTATTCGGCGTGCACTTAAAGCTGTTTTTTACGATCTAGAGTGTCCCAGATCTCATTGGCTATGCACTGATCTGCATTGCTTTGCAGCATTGTCTCACTTACTTCATGGCCTCTCTAGTTTGGCGGGAACAGTTAGGTGTCTTACAACGCCAGTCACGTGTCTTACGGATGTTTTAATTTTCAGTTCACACGCCAACCGTGGTCTTTCAGACAGTACATTAATATTAATACCATGGTGTTGTGTGTATTGGCCATACAGGCGTAACAGTATCATGGGTCCTATAAGACTGTCGTCATCGCTTCCTCGCACCCATAACGAGATGGTGACCATGAATTCTAAGTACGTTGGACGTAGGGACGCAGTAAGACTTGATAAGCTACGGAAGTATCAAGATAATCTGGATACATACATTTTGATGTCTACTTTGATCTTCATGTTGAATTGCAAGCAGGTTCTGAGTTGTACTGTTTTGCTAAGCGTATGACGTAAGTTTTGCGTGTTCAGTTTTGATATGATCCCTTTACATAATATTGTTTGGTAGGAGTTATTTTTGAATATGAGAAGAGTGCTTAGTGTTTTTTTTTTTTTTTTTTTTATTAGCCTTTTTATCGTCCCACTGCTGGGCACAGGCCTCCTCTCACACGGAGAAGGATTGAGCATTAATCACCACGCTTGCTCAATGCGGGTTGGTGATTTCAGACTTTATAGTCCAGGTTTCCTCAAGATGTTTTCCTTCACCTTTTGCCAGCCATTGGTGTCTAAGATATACTTAGAAAGTACATACAAACTTAGAAAAATTGCATTGGTACTTGCCTGACCTGGAATCGAACCCACACACTCATACTTGAGAGGTTGGTGCTTTACCCACTAGGCCACCACGACTTACCCACTAGGCCACCACGTATATATCTAGCAAAAATGCTGAAATAGTCATAAATGACTATCTTCAAAAAAATCTTGAGAAATATTGTACAGACGACAGCACATCAAGTTACCACAATCTGTCAAATTTCTACAATAGATTTTCAACCTTATCACAATGGAGGTAGGTTGATGTTCGATTGGTAAAATCTGACAAATTCGTATCCGTTGACCTGCTGTTGTCTGTACCTACCTACTTACCGTCTCCAAATAAACGGGAAGAATAAGAAGATGGCTCTGTAATCGGTATCGATTTGTTTCAAAAACTACATATAAACTCGTAAATATGTAACTTATTATGATCTTTCAATATCCACTTCATACTAATTAAACAAAAGTACTCCCAGTATGAGCTCGTGGCTAAGTCAAAGCCGCGCGGATCGATCGATCATAAGGTTAAGCAACGCTTGGCGCGGTCGGTCCGTGGATGGGTGACCATCTTTTC
>NWSH02000019.1:4184577-4217265 GCA_002382865.2 Heliothis virescens
CCAAGGGTGCCAGTTGCCGGGTAACTGGGTAGGGAGTCAGGACAGGCAGTCGCTCCATGTAAAACACTGGTTCTCAGCTGCATCCGGTTAGACTGGAAGCCGACCCCAACGTAGTTGGGAAAAGGCTAGGCAGATGATGACTCCCAGTATGCGCACACGCCAGTAGCCACAACAAAATAAGCAGAAATACAGTATACTACATACAAAAAAGTTATCAGATGGTCTATCGTATAATTAATTTAATTCGTTACAAACAAACACCATCCGCGTAATTTTCTATGAAGACTGAATAAAAACACATAAATAGAACTTTCTATAGAACCATGAATATATGCATAAAGTATTCAATTACGTTCATTAAAGTCGTATTAAAGGCTAACGTCAATTTTTCTTGGCGCTACTGTCTACTAATGGCGCCACGGCACTAGATGTAAAGGTTGTAAACCACTGATAGTTTGCGATTTGTTTTTTATAGCGCTTATGGAGGCGTCGATCGGCGATAGAATACCATTTATTAATTGGGTTCTGTTATAACCAGTTTTTGAGCGAGTTTTTCTAAAACAGTTTGAATATTTGCGAAAAAAATGAATGTTTGTTTTTTTATACCTATCACAATAATATCAAATAACCAACTTATAGCAACATCATCAAAGAGATTTTTTTTTCTAATACTATAACAAATTTTATCCAAGAACTTAATATGTTATTATATTCTTGTGAAAAATACTCTCACCGAGAAAACTTCTGCGAACGCCCAACAAAATTATCGCTCCAACTGTACCACAGGGCTTAGACCCACAAATGTAATTAAAGACTATTAAACTAGACAGGTCTTAAACATGTAATTATTTACAGCATTTTTAAAACAATTATGCGCTACGTTTTGTTAATCTATTTAAATTATCCGTTCACAATTATACGTCTGATGGATGTAAAAAAACTTGTGGTTTAAGCGTGTATTAAGAATTCTAATACATTCTATCGGCGGTGTGAGTAATCGGCACGTTGGATATATTCAATTGTAGGTTAGTAGTAAGACATTTACACGGCATAAAATCGATAATGAAGGAATCTGGTCTGTTTCTCACAGTTGTATTTAAGAATTGTATAGCTACCTGGATTTATATGCAAGGAAATTTTAGCAGTTGTTCTGAGATGATTATTGTTCCTGCGGCTGCGGGGTTGTTCGAAAGAGTTACCGCGGCCCTGGTAGACAAATCAGTATGAAACTGACATAGCGGAAGGGGTCATTTAATGATAACCCATAAAAAAAATATTCTGATTTTGAAACTCATAGGTACGCGCACATATTTTAATCAAGCAATATGAGTGTATCCGTTTTTGTAAGTTTTAGTTCTCAATTTCCGTAATAACTGAATTAATTATTCGAAGTTCTCCAAAAACACAAACACCACTAGAAAAAAAAACCTTGCAGTCGGTAATGTTAACAATTTCTATACAAATTAAAAACCACTCCTCATAAAGGCTCGTTATACAAAATCAATGATACCACTGACACACAAACGTATATATATTTACTGAACAAACACATGTGGCTCATAATTGTATAGGAGATCACATGTGCGTAATATTGAACAAATATCGAACGAAGGAGAGAGCCGAAAACATGGCATTGATTTTTTCGCGAATTGAGGAGCGTGGCGCATAATTAAGGAGTGATTTCACTGCACAAAAATATGTATTTTGTACTTTCAGAGAATATTCTCTTGAACCAATTTTCTCCATTTCGGTGGAAGGTAGCCGATTGTGATAGTATTATTTAATATTTATATAATCTAGAGCGTAATTTCGTGGTTATAAAACTATTTGTTAGTCAATAAGGTTGAAGTATCACGGAGTGAAAAAGAAAGCTAAATTTATGCACAGGTATTTAGAGACGATATTGATTTCTGATTAAACTTACTTTACTTGATCGTAAAGTTATAAGACAACCATTAAAATCATAGTAACCATTAAATTATAACAGACATCTTATTTTCCCCCTCGGGTCTTATTTTCTCTATGCTGATTGGTCACACAACTTCACTATAGACCTAAGTTAGCCTAGAAGATCTATAAAATAAAGATATATGACCAATTAAACACGAACATTTCCCCAATAGTTCGGTAAGAGGACGCCAGTCCGATAGTCAATTGTTACTATCCGCTAACGATATCCTACTAACAGCGGAATTCAATAATCTATCTCTGGATTTGCCTACCAGAGATAGAATTTTGACATAAGCACCGTACAAGTAATGTTAAAAACCTATCTCTAGTAAGCAAATCCAGAGATAGATAGAATATTGGGAATGGCCGTTAGAGAACAATTTGAAAGATTAAAATACTGTAAGTATAAGTATTACATTTAATCAATTCAAATGAAGAGATTGCGAATCAAAGGTGCTCGTCGTAAGAACGTTAGCTAACACGAGTCCTTATGCATTTATTCTGGTCGTGTAATGAAAACGCACTCTAATGAGATAATTAGACAAAGTGCCGATTCGCAAGGCAAATGGTACTACTTTCTCTGGCTCAGCCTTTATGTACTTTATTATGTATGCAATTGTTAATCAGTCGCAAATATAAAGGTGATTTTTATATAAACTTTCGATAACTTTGATATCTGCAAAAATGTAGCCGGTCGAAAATAGCAAAATAGACTAATTTATATTAATCTTGACTTGAGCAGTATATTATAATAGACTAACTGACACTAGGATAAGCTTCGCGCAAAACATTTAATTTTAAAACATAAAAGTGAATCAATTCACCTCTATGTGAAAAAATCTCTTTAAGGTTGTACAGACAGAAGCTCAATAAAATTATCTCCAGTGACCAAAAATAATGATCATTATCTTCAATAGAAAAGTATTACTAACAAGTACCCTAAAATTTATTATCCTAATTTTTTTTTCTAAATTAGTCCATCATTCTTATAAAGCCAGTATACTATAAGTATACCTTTGATTCACCGACTTCAATTAATAAACTTTCATTGCGTGCCTAATCAGGATATTATAATGACTTCTTAAAACATAAACCAACGTAATAATCCACCTCCAACTTTCTGCGTTACATATTTGGTGAAAATAAGCCACACTACGAATAAAATAAGACTTTTTGCATAACTTAGTCATTACTGTCACATAAAATCACAAAACACAGATTACGAGAAGCGAAAGTGAAAAAAAATGAAGATCAGTTTCGAGATCTCAAATTCAGAGACGTAATGACTTAATTCCGAGCAGAGGTCAACGGTCAAAAAACATAAGACAATTTATACACCATTATAGAAACATAAGTATGAAATCCAGCGAAAGTGTAGAACCCTAAAGTACGAACTTCAAAAAACACTCGACTTCTCAATGACAATAGAGATGAGCCACTCGATTCTAATCGAGTACAGTAAAGTTCGCGTGTTCGAATGGACTCGTAAACCAATTTCGGCAAATCATGATTACGAACGCAGACTGAATACAGACGAGCACTTTTTTATCTAATGCACCCACTTTCGTGAGAATGCGTGCGAACTGTTTCGCGAACCTGTCTGTTCAAGTGACATAAGCCACTGACCGACAGACAGCATCAACGTCATTAATTAAAAATACTGTTCTAACAGCAGATTTAATATTCTGTCTATCTCTGGATTTGCTTACTAGAGATAGTAATTTGACATCACTTCTAGGTACGGGGCTTATGTCAAAGTTCTATCTTTTGTAGGCAAATCCAGAGATAGATAGACTATTGAATTCCACAGTAAGTGACTTACGCCACTGACCGACAGGCAGCATGAACGTCATTAATTGAAAACACTGTTCTAAATTCCAATTTGTACCATCCTCAAATATCAACAAAGTCGTCAATTTAAATTATTGTGAAACAAATTCGAAAATGACTCACATTACGTTTCATTTACAATAGTAGTTTCGTGCTTGACTCACAAGTCCGTTTCCGACAAATTAGTATCAATTTACTTTCCATTTTTATTTTGATATTAACGGAAATATATTTTTTTAGATCCAATTGAACGGATTTGATTTTACAGTTGAACGAATAAACGAATTAATCTGTTTTCCCACGTCTTGTCAAATTACCGCGTATTAATTAACAACTCTCACTGACAAAACATTCATTATTTCAGTTACGAAACGATTATCGTGTATTGATTTTTTTATACAAAACGTTTTAGGATGATAGATGATGGTCTTGTCAAATTGCATCGGTCATGCATTTTTTGCTGTTGCATCTGTATGTTCACGCTTTCTGGTGTAAAATCTTTTGATGCCGACAGAGCGGAAGTCACGTCTTCCGAACAACTTTCTCGCCTTGTTTTATTTTTACACAACTCCCTAATTTCATCACGTATAGGAGATAAAGACGAGTTTTATTAGTGCCTGAATTTAGAACTAAATTGTTAGAGTCATCGGGGGACTTTTTGTGAATGATTCTTACAATTTCGCTTTGGTTATAGTAGTGCAGATAAAAGAAAAAAAACCGTTTGCTGGATCAGCTGCATTTTCGTTCCGCTGCTATTATTTTACAGTAAGGTTCACCGTCTAATAATTTGATTGATTGAAATCAGTTTCACTTGTTTCTTTCTGCAAGAGAAACGTCTATATAAAAAATACGTGCAGACAGATAGAGAGAAGATTGAATTATTATCAAGATTGTTATTATTAGAAATGAAGGAATTTGTCAAGTTATATCGCTCTTAAATACAGACGACATTATTATATCCGCACGTATTATAATCATTTCATATATAATAAAGAAAATATAATGATGCTATTTACATTTTATTTTCATATACATTTAAAATGTAAGTTTTATTTGAAATTGTTATTCCAAGACGATATGCAGAAAATACAGAATATATGCGAATAATGATCATTTTGCTCTCTGATTTTATGGTCTTAAAACGACTTACATTATTACATAACCACATTACAATACTTTGAACTGCCTGAGAGGAAACGTCATATTTCATCCCTTTCCATCAAAAACAGCGCACTAAAAGGATAATCGTAAAGCAATAATTTGCTATCCAGCATTCATACACATGTTCAGAATAATTTGCGCGTTTAAATTCCCGAGGTATGCGAGTGGGACTAAATTTAATAGCAGCTGTTTAAGGCCACTCAGCATCCATTAGGCGGGTTCGTGATGCCGGTGTCCCGGTGTCTCAGGCCTTATTTGTGCCCGCCGATATTAGTACCGTTGCGTGTCCAAATGATCCAGAACAAGACATCGCCACTGTTCGTAATTAAACCAGCGAAGGAAATGCCGATAAAATATAGATACATATAGTTTGTAATAATTTAGGGTTTCCGTACCCGAAGGATTAAACGGGACCCTATTACTAAAACTTCGCTGAACATCTGTCACCTGGTTGTATCTCATGAACCATGATTGCTAGAGAGCTGATTTTTTACAGATGATGTGTTTCTGTAATCGCTAAAAGCTATACCGAAATAATTATTTTTGGGGACTTAACCATACAATAAATGTATTTTTTTGTACCGAACCCTTCGTGCGCGAGTCCAAGTTGCACTTGGCCAGCTTTTTTCTAAGAAGCATAGGTAATTTTCTTAATAATTGTGTCACATCTAGTTTCTAGCTACATACTCGTTGTCGTGTGAACAAGTATATGTTTGCGCGGCGATGTTTCGTCTCGGCGAAGAAAAATAGACTTGCCATGGTATTTTATATGAATAATGAAGTGACACGACAGGATGCGGTGCAATTTTTTAACCATTCGAGATCAAAATACAAGGTGTAGTAAATGTTTTAGTGTTTTTATCAAATACCTCAAAATACTATAATTTTGGTGTTAAAGGGAAAAAAATATTCACACCATAGGGCAATAGATACATATCCTAAACAAAAAGTATGCTTATGTCAAGCCATTCATATTAGCTAAAAAAATTGACTACCATGTATTCCAGATCCTCGCAATGAATACGTGATACGTGGTTAGCAGCTAGTTCTGCCGACAGTATCGATTTTCCAGCTTCGACTTGTCTATTTTTATGATATCTACTTTACTTGCTTCGACTGTAAGTGCACTATAAAAACTCCCCAGGACTCCTATTCTTGTCAAACAAGTTACAAGGACGTCATGTGTGAAGCGTAATTATACTATGAAGTTTCAATATCCACCGATCAGTTATACGGTTGTAACGCAAACTTTAATATAAACGTCTTATTGATTAATTGTATAACATTATCGGCGCCGACCGACTCACTCACAACATACAACTAACCAATTTATCTCCTCAGTTACTCACATTTGCATATCAGTCTATTCGACTCGATTAACGTCGCCGTGTGAAGCTCTCGATTAATTATCGAACTGATCTGATCAAATTGAATTACGTTCGCGTGATAAGGCAAATAATCAGTACAATATAGTTCACCAAATCATCACTTTCTACGATCGCAGTTAGCACCCACAAACGACGGACACTTTCACGGAAACGCGCGCAAAACGATTTCTTAATCGATTATCGACAAAACGGTAACGTCTAAGAATGTAGAATAATTGATTCGATTTTATTATTTTGTTACTTAGCAAAAGACGCTGCAATTGGGTCTGATTTTTGCAATACATTGTTACGAATATATAATGTTATTCAAATTGGTTCTTGTATTTAATTATGTTTAAAAGTTCTATTTTAATTTCTAGACATCCTGTATTTTTATTTCCAAATTAGTGCAACTGAAACGAGATAATGTCATAATATGCATATTTTAATTTAGCGACATTCTAAGTTTTCTTGTTTTTATGTTATATCATTAAAATTTTGCTGCTCGGTATATAGTTAGGCACTTGAGATGAGAAGCTGAGATGATAGTTCGTGCCTAGGTGAGATATAGATTTTACATTTTTTTTTTAGTGCGAAACAATTTTAAATTACTTTTAGTTGTTTTTTTTTCTTTCATGAGCTGGAACAACTAATTTTGTTTGTGTTTAAATAATGTTAATGTTTTTGATTTCAATTAGGCAGGTACAGCCGCAATTTCCTTCAGGAAAAAAGTAAATAATAAAATTATTTTGATTATAATTATTTTCATTGCATGAGTTAAGAATTTTAAATGATGGATAGGATAAATAAATTAGAAATATTAAAATAAGCAGATTATTTTTTTGCATATTTTTTTTATAATATCCCTAAATTAAACTAAAAATCAAAACTCACCAAAAATATTGTAACAGCGAAATCACACCTAGAGAGCAATCGAATCTATCACAAACGTTAAGAATCACTGCATGACACTAGTGTCGCGTGCGTGCGTGCATGCGTGCGGGCGCGTGCGGGTGTGTGCGTGCGGCGCGCGCGCAGCTACGGCCTCGGTACTCGAGTGGCGCGCGGCGACCACTGCTGCCGTTTATACGCGCCGCTCGACGCCCGGCTGTTGCACTTTCGCCGTCCGACGTCTAGGAAACATCCCAGAGGCTGTAAGGGTGCGTCCGATTGACCAAAGAGGTTTATGCCTTTATTGATTTAGCGTTGATTGATAGATTTACAATATTTTATACCCAGCCGCTGGGTAGAACTTCACTTTCTTGTACCTCTAATTGCTTCCGACTCTCCTCTGAGTTATGGCTGAGAGTTGGATTCTGTTAATTGACAGACTATGGCGTCGTTCCTAAATGTTGTAAATAAGTAAATCAATTGTTTTACATCCGTATTAAGGAGCCATACTCGCTGGATCCTTTTGCTTTAGACCATAAAAGTTTCAGTAACGCTTGAATCTCGAGTCAGCTTCCAATACGGAACATAAAACGAAGTTTCTACTCGCAAATGGAAATATCTGCTAAAACAAACACAAATAACAATTCGAAAATTGTTTCTCGCATTGTAGAATTTTAATCGTTTCACACTTTAGTACAGCCTTTGTACTCTATCGCAATAAAATAAATAGAAGTCGCACACTATGTTCGATTTAAAATCACCTTAGAAAATAGCTGAACGTATTCACAGTCACTTACGACTAAACGATTGGTCGATAAAAATCGCAAAGTGAATAAGAATGTGTCAGAAAGGTAAAAAGACGAACTTAGTGATTGTGCATTTATGTATATTCGAATACTAACTACAGCCCGCGGTTCCGCGTACCAGAGAAACAATTCCCATCGCCATTATGAAACGAAACCTATGACCATCTTCAGGGACCGTCTCTGCCCATCTCCCTCCTATGTGCTTGCTAGTTTTAACGTTATTGCCGAACAAACAGACATACTTAATTACTTTTGAATCTTTCTTCCTTCAAGATATTTTTTTTTTCATACGAAATTTGAAAGAAATATGAATGAAGATTAATTTAAAACAGCATGAGGTGGTTTATGGATATTAGAGAAGTGTTTCGCGATTCATCGTTCGTTTTGCTTTGAAATCATTTAATTTACTTTTGTACCTTGAATGTCATCTCTACTATTTTATCGTAGACTGTATGCACTTAAAAACGAATAGAAGCGTCAGCGTTCAATTATTTTCATCCATTTTAAATTCATTAACATATTATAATGATTGGTTTGGTTCGAAAATCCGAACTATAAGTACTTAAATAATATACTTACTTATGCATATCCTTTTAACGGATGGGTAACCATCATTGTCCTCTAACGAGTTCCTCTGTATTTCAGTGAGTAGATTTAAAGTACTGTACATATAAATACTCTAGAAGAACTTCTGAAGGAAGAGCTACTGAAAGGAAGCACGGCTTCATAACACCGTTTATTGACACGTCACAAGCGTCAAACATCCCGCTAGCGCGACAGGCGAAAATGTTCCCATAAAAAATAATGCCGTGTTCATGAACACAGGAATAAATCATCAATCATAATACTGTCATTAATATCCTATAAAAAATATCGATCTCACATAAACAAGTTTTTAAAGTCAATGTTTAACAGAAAATGGACGGTTATCTGGCTTAAGTCTTTGGAGCTGCATATAATGTTCGTTTAGAACATTCAACCGTTTGGAACCGACGTGGGCACAAATCTCTATGTGAAAAAGTTTGTTCGTCAATTAGGGCGAGTTGTAAACTCAACAAAAATAGTGATACGTAGTAAACTCATGCATTTTTGATACACAGATACAACGAAAGTATCAAACACAAATTTGATACGCAGCATACCTACATACGAGTACTATGAGTCACTCGTGTCAGGTGACGCTATCGTACAGACAACAGCAGGTCACGGTATCCGAATCTGTCAAATTTTACCGATCAAACATTAACCTACCACCATTGCGATAAGGTTGAAAATTTATTGCAGAAATTTTACAAATTGTGGTAACTTGATTTACTGTCAGCTGTACATAGTATGCTCATGCATTTTCAATCATATATTTACGCACACACACAACAAAGTATCAAACACAAACTTGACACACCCAGCCAGCGCATTCGACTATCAGCGGTGCTCTCGTATTTTTGCCAAATGGGCACGCACGGTATAACGTCTCCAATTGGTTCAATTCTCTAAGCCTATGCATGCAGTTTCCCAAGGAAGCCGGGTATTAATTTTATGAGCGTCTAGACCCACGTCTAATCGTTATATGACGCAGTCAGTCCTGTGAGACTTCCTTTTATCTTTGTAAATCGACCAGTTTTTAATCATTTTCCCATGAAGACGCACGTTGTCTCGCATTATTTAGCATTATAAAAATATACCCGCTAAATGAGGGGTATTGTTGACTCAGCTTGGTATTTACTTGGCCACTTAAACGTAGTAAGAAAGAATAAAGATTTGATAAGGCTTTATTATTCCTTTACAGCCCTTGAAGGAAATAAAAATAATATGCGATCTTAAGCTCAACTAAGAAAGTGGGATGCATACCTACCTAGACAAAATAAAGCATACCGAGACAAAGATTTCGTTATAAATTTTACTGTCAATGGGAAATTAAGGTATGACAGGTATATCAAATTACTGGTACTTAATTAAAAAGCATTTCTTTTTAGGGTTCCGTAGCCGAATGGCAAAAAACGGAACCCTTATAGATTCGTCATGTCTGTCTGTCTGTCTGTCTGTCTGTCTGTCTGTCTGTCTGTCCGTATTCACAGCAGTTATTCCGGGAAACTATATAAGACTACACCATTCAAACTCGGTAGGTAGATGTATTATGTTAACCGCTTTACGATTTTTATACAAAAATAAAAAAATAATAATATTAGAAGGGGGCTTCCCATACATGGAACAGAAACAAAAAAATTTTTTTTTCATCTAACCTACACTTGTGGGGTGTCTACAGATAGGTCTTTAAAAATGAGATGGAGGTTTCTAAAACCATTTTTTCTCAAAGTCAATCATTTCAGAGTAAGACACTTTCAAAGTGCTAAAATGTGTGTCCCCCCCCCTGTAATTTCTAAACTACCAAAGTGAAAAATCTAAAAAAAATATATGTTATAGATCTTAATAAAAACTATCAACCAAAATTGGTTTGAACAAAATACAGTCAGTAGTTTTTGAGTTATAGCACTTTTTCAGTAACCGCAAACTATAACTTTGTTTTTCATATATTTGTATGAAAAACAAAGTAATTTTTTGTAGGTACGTTTATTTTTCATAGATAATGGAACGGAACCCTTCGCGTGCGAGTCCGACTCGCACTTGGCCGGTTTTTTAAATAGGCGCCTCGCCACTGCAATAATTTGGTATGTTGGTTGTGATGATTGTAATATTCAAAATTCAAGGCTTTAAAACAGCCAAAATATTTTAATTTTTACATATTACCACCCTAGAAAATACACGCATGATTTCTAAATTCGCAATTATGGATCTATAAAAATAAAGAATAAAGTGATTGCGCGGGAGTTGCCATAACTAGTTCGTTTTACATATACCGGCCGGTATAACGACCCGATGTATACGACCTTACGGATTAAAACTTAAAAGTATATTGCTCAATTATCATGTGTTAACAACGACTTTGAAGGGCGTGTAAAGGAAGAGGGTTTAAAGGAGCTATGATACTGTGAATGTGAAAGTTGTCTGTTTGTATGCTTTAATTTATACTTAAACCTCTCTCAAATTGTATTGAGAAGTTGTATAGCTTAGAAAGCTACAAAAAATTACATGCTGCCATACCTTCATGCCCAATTCACAAATGACACAATCATCACTTTCGTCCTTCATCATCATCCTCAAAGACATCCCAAATCATCGTCATCACAACCGAACAATATCTGCTACTGAACTGCCTCCTCCAAGCTGGCGGGTTTGCACATGCTCACTGCACTCGGACTTGCATGTTGGTGTGCGCTACGCAGTGAAGAATTTTAGCTTCTGAGATGTAATTCAACATCCCACTTCATTTTAATAAAAGTGTTAGTCATTATTTCGATGCTCCTGAACTTTAAACCTTAATCCTACATCCTACGGATTCCATATATTAAACATACCGTATGAATTAATATATTCTCCTGACAAACCTTTTCTAAAACTTGACGTCAAACTGCCGCGACACTGACGGTTGTCATAAATTGTCGCATTGACGGCAAAGTCCAACAGAACGACAGTGATAGTTAAACATACCCTCAGAGGGTCCAGATAATGATATCAAGTTGTCACTCAGTACATAATTGATAGCGGAAACATTGCATAATTCTGAAGGTTGATGGATGTGCCCGGCAGCCAATTAGCCATCAAGATACAGCTTTTATAGTTTATTATGGTCTTTTAGAACTGTCGGTTAGAACTTAACGGGCTTCATTAGGTTCGCTTGAACATGCTCTTTTAGTTCTTTTTTTATCCTTGATAGCCTAAAATAAATGATATAAGGTACCTTTAATGCTTCTGAACATACTTAAATGTTCATTCTTTTCTGATCAAACATATCCAAGAATTGCGTAAGACGAAAACAGATTTCCTGAACAATCATAGCGTAGGTAATGATGTACTATGTACGAACATACCTAACTACATACAGTAACAATCCACAGTTAAAAAAATTCGCAACTCTCTAATAGATGAGTACACAATTTAATTGAAACAAAAACTAGTTGTAGAAAGCGCGTTCACCAAATCAAATTAAGGTCGCATGAAACCAACCCTAATGACCTTTAGTACTAATAGACTATGTTACTAATCTAAAAACTTCGTAATGGTACAAAAAACGAAGCACTTATATGCGTACAAAATGACTTGAAGTCGGCAAAGCCAGCGAGCATTCAACCTCTTATGTGATTTACTTTCGACACGATTATGAAAACAAAAGAAAAAAAAATGTCCATTTATTAGAGTAAACAGTTGACTATGTATAATCTAATGTCCATATACTCGCCCACACAGTAACTGTAATTGATTTCCTTGAAGATCGATATGGTTAAACGAAGGGTATTAATTGTTATCGATATTTTATAACTGTAGTTACTTCTATAACAAAACTGACTGATGTACGGATAAACCATTTTTTGTGTAAATGAGTAATAAAATTATCCTGTCACATTGAATTGATAAAAATCTGTCTTTTCTTTCAGAACAGTTATAAAGAAGTTAACCCGTAGTTCACCTACATGATCTTCTATTTTATTATTCCCATCTGATAGATTTTCTGATAAAATTGGAACGTCTATTGCATTACAAGACATACATAATTTATATGTATGTAAAATCAAATCAGAGGTCTTCGACCTTTAACAAGCGAATTAAAATTGATATTAAAACCATGTTTTCCATCAAAATATTAGCAACACGTTTACAATCTAACTGGAACTTATGAATAGTGAGGACTAGCACTTCCTATGGGATGAAAGTTTAATAAATCTTAGGTTTATGCTTTACATTATTCAACAAATTCACGGAAAAGAGCACGCAGTTTATGCATATGGAAACTACAGAAAATATCTCAGTTCTAACTTTTGAGAAAAGTACTCGTTCCTCATCGTCATCATATTTCCTTGTCGTCTATTAGAAGACATTGAATTCAATCTTCAACTTCTTATAGGTCGTCACTCTATCATGCTATGTTGGTTTCTAATTGTAAAAATTACCGGCACATTACAGATATGCATTAGTTAGGATAAGAAAACAGGAACAAGGAAATTACGTATATTATAAGTAATATGAACGACAGGTAACTATTCATTATGGAAAACCTTCCATTACATGAATTTGCCCTATGAAACTCCACATCACATCCAGTTTAATATAAAGTTATATATTCATTTTTAGATTGAGATATTATCAACTCAAGTATCCAGTTTCGTAATATCTTCATACAGTAAAAACTTACCGACTTTTAATAAAGAAGAAATAAGCATAAGTAGTGATGAGAGATAACAAGACTATCTATAACTAGTAACGCCTTAATGTCTATATCAAAAGAAACAGCAGAATTACCTGGATACCCTAGTTATCGTTGAACTTTGAAGTTAATACATACTTAACAGAATGATTGAGCTTCGCAATAAATTATAGTGCGACTTAAATTGACATGGCATTATGCGCTTTATTGTCAACTTATAAAGGTGGTAATTGCGTGCGTTTGATTTGTGTGACGGTGTCAAAGAGTAGCGGCGTGTTCCTACGTATTTGGCAGTACGTGTCTATTGCAGACACGAAAAAGATATAGTAGCTTTCACATAGGGATGTAATGGTATACTACAGTGGCCATAAAACGATCATAGTCAAGTTATCGAAAGAAGATTAGAGAGAATGTAAATCTAATAAGTTTGGGCTCACATTAGTTACATAAGTCGTAATAGAAGTGATATCTACTCGAAGTTAATGCATTAATAGAACACTCAATTGTTTTTACGACTTGATTGCTAAACAGTATTTTATAATAGAGGAGCTGGTACTTGCCAAAAAATAAAAAATAAAACACGAACAACGTGAAATAAGAAAGCCAAACTTGCGTACTTCACTTAGGTACTCCATAACTTATTTCCTCTGATATATCTTAGCTACACATCAACAAAAAATAACGGAAAATGATTTACGTAAACTTCCTCGACAAAGCACCACATAAGTAGCTTAGAATAACTTAGAAAACCCATTAGATAAACACCATGAAGAAAAGTCTCTCTAATAGCGCTAAAAGTATAAATAATAAACTTGTATTTCACTAAATCTTAGCCATAAACGGCAATAAACCAGAGTTTACATAAACAAATCTCGTCAGATTAAAACAAAGATTAATTTCCCTCGCTACTCGACCTGAGCCGTGTATAAACAGTAAATAAAAACGTTGGTATGTCCGTGCGAATTCACTACAGGGAAGCACCGTGCATCGGTAAATTGCAATCATTACAAAATGAATTATAGCCATGTAATTATGTATCTGAAGTTCGAAATGTAGCATAATGGTACTATTATTGAAATCAGAATAACGTAAAACCATAAAATAATGTGAGCGTAACAATGAGCGCTATAAATCCAACATAGCATGTAGTATCTACTAAATAGACCAGTACCGTTTGGTAGGTACAGACGCCAGCATATAAACCTACCAAAATTTGACAAAGTTCTTCAGTAGGTTTTCAACCTTATCACAATAGAGGGAGGTTAATGTTCGTTTGGTAAAATTTGACAGATTCGGGTATTTAGCACACAAAGACTGTGTACGTACGACTTGCCTTGGGAATGTCCTAAGAGGCCCTTTTATCGCCACGCTCCTTCGTCATGCTAAATAAGTGCTTAATGTACTTTTTACCATGTGAACACTGGATATCCTTGGAGATGTAGAGTTTCTTCCCATACTTTGGATAGCAGACATTTCTGTTCCTGCCGGGGCTGCAGGTNTATTAATTGTTATCGATATTTTATAACTGTAGTTACTTCTATAACAAAACTGACTGATGTACGGATAAACCATTTTTTGTGTAAATGAGTAATAAAATTATCCTGTCACATTGAATTGATAAAAATCTGTCTTTTCTTTCAGAACAGTTATAAAGAAGTTAACCCGTAGTTCACCTACATGATCTTCTATTTTATTATTCCCATCTGATAGATTTTCTGATAAAATTGGAACGTCTATTGCATTACAAGACATACATAATTTATATGTATGTAAAATCAAATCAGAGGTCTTCGACCTTTAACAAGCGAATTAAAATTGATATTAAAACCATGTTTTCCATCAAAATATTAGCAACACGTTTACAATCTAACTGGAACTTATGAATAGTGAGGACTAGCACTTCCTATGGGATGAAAGTTTAATAAATCTTAGGTTTATGCTTTACATTATTCAACAAATTCACGGAAAAGAGCACGCAGTTTATGCATATGGAAACTACAGAAAATATCTCAGTTCTAACTTTTGAGAAAAGTACTCGTTCCTCATCGTCATCATATTTCCTTGTCGTCTATTAGAAGACATTGAATTCAATCTTCAACTTCTTATAGGTCGTCACTCTATCATGCTATGTTGGTTTCTAATTGTAAAAATTACCGGCACATTACAGATATGCATTAGTTAGGATAAGAAAACAGGAACAAGGAAATTACGTATATTATAAGTAATATGAACGACAGGTAACTATTCATTATGGAAAACCTTCCATTACATGAATTTGCCCTATGAAACTCCACATCACATCCAGTTTAATATAAAGTTATATATTCATTTTTAGATTGAGATATTATCAACTCAAGTATCCAGTTTCGTAATATCTTCATACAGTAAAAACTTACCGACTTTTAATAAAGAAGAAATAAGCATAAGTAGTGATGAGAGATAACAAGACTATCTATAACTAGTAACGCCTTAATGTCTATATCAAAAGAAACAGCAGAATTACCTGGATACCCTAGTTATCGTTGAACTTTGAAGTTAATACATACTTAACAGAATGATTGAGCTTCGCAATAAATTATAGTGCGACTTAAATTGACATGGCATTATGCGCTTTATTGTCAACTTATAAAGGTGGTAATTGCGTGCGTTTGATTTGTGTGACGGTGTCAAAGAGTAGCGGCGTGTTCCTACGTATTTGGCAGTACGTGTCTATTGCAGACACGAAAAAGATATAGTAGCTTTCACATAGGGATGTAATGGTATACTACAGTGGCCATAAAACGATCATAGTCAAGTTATCGAAAGAAGATTAGAGAGAATGTAAATCTAATAAGTTTGGGCTCACATTAGTTACATAAGTCGTAATAGAAGTGATATCTACTCGAAGTTAATGCATTAATAGAACACTCAATTGTTTTTACGACTTGATTGCTAAACAGTATTTTATAATAGAGGAGCTGGTACTTGCCAAAAAATAAAAAATAAAACACGAACAACGTGAAATAAGAAAGCCAAACTTGCGTACTTCACTTAGGTACTCCATAACTTATTTCCTCTGATATATCTTAGCTACACATCAACAAAAAATAACGGAAAATGATTTACGTAAACTTCCTCGACAAAGCACCACATAAGTAGCTTAGAATAACTTAGAAAACCCATTAGATAAACACCATGAAGAAAAGTCTCTCTAATAGCGCTAAAAGTATAAATAATAAACTTGTATTTCACTAAATCTTAGCCATAAACGGCAATAAACCAGAGTTTACATAAACAAATCTCGTCAGATTAAAACAAAGATTAATTTCCCTCGCTACTCGACCTGAGCCGTGTATAAACAGTAAATAAAAACGTTGGTATGTCCGTGCGAATTCACTACAGGGAAGCACCGTGCATCGGTAAATTGCAATCATTACAAAATGAATTATAGCCATGTAATTATGTATCTGAAGTTCGAAATGTAGCATAATGGTACTATTATTGAAATCAGAATAACGTAAAACCATAAAATAATGTGAGCGTAACAATGAGCGCTATAAATCCAACATAGCATGTAGTATCTACTAAATAGACCAGTACCGTTTGGTAGGTACAGACGCCAGCATATAAACCTACCAAAATTTGACAAAGTTCTTCAGTAGGTTTTCAACCTTATCACAATAGAGGGAGGTTAATGTTCGTTTGGTAAAATTTGACAGATTCGGGTATTTAGCACACAAAGACTGTGTACGTACGACTTGCCTTGGGAATGTCCTAAGAGGCCCTTTTATCGCCACGCTCCTTCGTCATGCTAAATAAGTGCTTAATGTACTTTTTACCATGTGAACACTGGATATCCTTGGAGATGTAGAGTTTCTTCCCATACTTTGGATAGCAGACATTTCTGTTCCTGCCGGGGCTGCAGGTTTGTTCGAAAGAGTTACCGCGGCCCTGGCACACAAAGGGCTCCCGAAGGAAAACGGTGGGTTTTAGTAAGTAAAAGTCTGACACTCCCTCGCGCTGTACCCATAGCGGGAGGGGTCATCTGATTCCTATCGATAAAAAAGAGACATGTGCGTTCAATTAAGTACCTATGCGTAAATGTGCCTACATGTGCTGAAAGGTAGTAAATAGATACAGCGGAAATTGCACGGCAATCTCTTTTGTTTGACGTAATGATCATAAAATATTAAGTTCTATAAAACTTCGTCTAATAAAAAATGCATTCGTAAAACATGTGCACAAGTGCCCATAAAGCAACTTATAAAAGCCGCACGAGTTGACTGAACAAATAGCGAAGTAAAATGGTCTCACTTGTACTGTCCCATGTAATTATACAGTATCAATTTAAAGTAGTAATGTAAGTTCCCATTAAAAAAAAGCAAGAGGATCCAAATGAGTCCTATTGTCAAAGATATTTTTATTATATACAAGCTATTTCCCATGGTTTCACCCGCGTCCCAGGGCACCTTCTTTCATTACACGGATAAAATAGCTTAGCCCATGTCACCCTGGGATAAAAATCACGCTTGTGGTGTGATAGACCCCAACTGTGAAAGGATTTTTCAAATCGGTTCTGTAGTTGCAGAGCCCCTAGGATATAAACGAACATAAAAAAGTATCTTTATAATATTAGTTTAGACCATGTTTAGACATAGGTATAGGTACAACGACGTTCTATTGTTTTAACAAAGCCATAACCACCTGTTACGCTGACGTCATCATTAAAATGATCGCGAATTAATTAATTGATATTTATTCTCAGCTACCAACAGTGGGCGTATATTATTTGTACGTAAATACGTTTTAAAATTAGCAAGCATCAAATGATTGATAGTGCGATGTACTCTGAGATAACAGGGCGTATATATTATGTTGGTACATAAATCAGTGTAGCTGTGTATCACTACTAGAAGCGACAGGGTACAAATAAATGGGTATTGCTACCGTTAATTATTTTAATTAATGCTGTTTAAATAGCATTAGGTAGAAGTGTTGGATGTATATCCCATGTGTAGGCCGGAAAGGAGATTACATGACTTAGATGCCCAACCCTTGCTAAGTGTAAAATTCTTTCAAAATATCAGCCAATAGAAATTAGACCGAAACGAGAGAGAAAATTTGTTTTTTTAACATCCATATTTAATAAGTTATTTGGGAAAAAGGACTAGCCATTTAAGAAAGATTGACTAGTTACTAGGTCGCAACATAAATAGGACAATACAATTCAGTATGATTGAGCTTTCCATGTCGGAATTAGTATGTAGTAGTGCGAACGATATACTTACATTCAAAGCCAATATTTTAATTAAAGGTTTTGTGCTAACATACATACTGACTTAATGCAAATGAATATTTTACTATTAATATTCTTGAACAGTTTCATATATCTAACGATCGAAGAACTGCATTACTGAACTGCAAGAAAACAATTAAATATCTATCAAATATTCTAGCAAGAAGCAGTTACATAAGTAATGCAACAATTAGGTATATCTTTTGTCTAATATATAGGAAGTACCTTGAATAATAATATATTGTTAATAAAAACTCAGGTGACTAAAAAAGTCTATTATTATAAGAGGGAAGTGTGAAGAAACAAAGATCGTACAGACATCAAATTAACGTATAAGTAATGCAATTTAATTAATAACAGTTGCTGTAGTGTTACCGTATTACTTAATAAATACAGTACAGTATAATATATGTATATAGGTAACAACCCTATAATAAGTGAGTAGAAACATAAGCTTAGAATAACTGTAAATAGGTAGTTCAATATGGAACATTAATTATTGTTTTTCTGGATGAAAACTGGAACTCTTTGTAACGAGCGATCACAGTGTAAAAACTATTAGATAGCGGTCCGACAATTTTTGAAGGAAAGGAGAATTTTAACGTTAATAATGAAAAAGATAACACACAAAATAAATCAAGTTTCTAGCTGATATAACAACAACGTAATAAAATCACCATTTTGTTTCATAGTTCAATAAAACTCAGTCAAACCCATAAGTCTGGAAAGCCAACGATCTGACACAGTCTGATTGTCAGACTATCTAATCTCTCATCTCAGACGCAGACGCAGGCGCAAGAAAAATACAAACATTTCCTCCCAGAATTACACGGTAACAAAAAGAGAGAATGGAAAATTAACAAAAGGAAAACTAAGATTGCTCTAATTACTGATGATATCTTGCTTTAAATAATTGCATTTTGTTGTTAAATGTAATGTATGAACGTAAGATGAATTAATAAAAAACTCGCAATGTTTGTGTTGTTAAGAAAATAAGAAATAATTTATGATTAATAAAAAACTTTGAATAATCTTATCGCGGTTATAAATTAAGGAGTATGAATAAGACAAGCTATTAATGGTATTATGATAATTGTTGGCGATGAGCTACAAGCCTAAGACGAAAAAGATTTATGTGTTCACAGGGAAGTAGCTATATTACAGCACTTAATTGTACTAATCAGATAACTCTTTAACAGTAAAGAAAAACCTTATATAATTAAATAACAATTTTCAATCTAATTCAAGCAGGTGTATCAATTAATACCAACTTTATACTTTTACGACAAAAACTATAACTGAGATTCATTTGAACAATATCTACTAGTACCATCATCACAGCTAGTAGCAAAATTAATCACTTTTCAGTAAAAACATAGGAGACAATGAAATCTGTCACTGTTATTCTAGCTACGCCAAGTGAGGGTTCTCTTATTCATACCTTCGACTGCCAGAGCAAAGAGTCTTTGCGTATATTATAATATTACCTAAAGGAGTGTTTTACACTAGGCTACACGTCGTAAAACCATCACTAACCGGTAAGTAACGTATGACAAATATCCTGCAACACGGCGGACGACAGGAGGAATGTCAAAAAGATATAAACTTTTACAACTGACTGAAGAAATTGTTTTTGATAAAGATCCTTGTTTATTCCATTACCCGTTATATGTTGAGTTACAAAGGATATTTGACTGTATGTGTTGATGAATTATATTGTAAAAGATGCATCAATATATAGCTGTGAACCGATATCAAAGCCGTCTTTAATCCATTGCTCATTCTGGATACCCAGGGCCCCGCGATATTTTTACCTATTAGGGGTCCCCTCGGCTAAACAATTATTATTTTGTTAACTGCCTCGTTGGTCTAGTTGTCGCATAGCCGACTGCTGAGCACGAGGTCTCGGGTTCGATTCCCGGGACGGGCCGAAATCGCTTTGTGGGTTTTCGAAACTTTCACAAAGCAGCCCGGAGTTGGAAGTTGGTGATTGATTCACCCGTGCATCGGAGAGCACGTTAATGTCGGTCCTGCGCCTGATCTCTCTCCGGTCGTGTCGGATTGCCGTCCCATCGGGTTATGAGAGTGAGGGAATAAGGAGTGCACCTGTGTCCGCGCAAATGCTTGTTGTGCACTATAATATGTCCTGCGCAGCTGGCTGATCTCCTTATATGAGAACAGCCGCCGTGGCCGATAATCGGCTAGGACGCCATCATTTTGTAAAATGTTAGAGGAGGCCCCCTAAGTGGCCAAGGTACCCAAGTCGGTAAAGAGGAATTTGATGATTTCATTAAAAACCGTGTCATGTGTCAATGTGTCTAAACTGTGAAATAATTCTGATAAACCGTTCGCTCATTATGTTTTACCTACTTAAAAATAATACAGCTAATTCTTGGTAAATTAAAGCAAAAACACAAACGCTTAATGTACCATTAAACTGTTGATTGAACCACTGGGCATGACGACCACCCGAATTAACAGACTTGAAAATTTTCAGCATTTTTATATTAAACAAATACCACGAATAATTTTCGCAGACACCCATTTTACTTTAGAGAGTTTAGTGTTGCGCAAATAAAGAAAATATTAGAAAGCCGGTTTGAGAAAATATTATTTAATTCTAATGGGTAATAAGATGAACCAGTAAATCTGAAACGGCAATAAAATCTATTCGGGGCCAAAAGGACTAAGCACCAAGGTAAAGTGCAATCAGTTTAAACATGATACCTACTATTTAAATACCTATGCTAAGTTCGATATAAAATAAATATACCATACCTAAATTATTCAATAAACTCAGCCAACAAATCAGTATTATCTTTGTAAAATCAACTAAAACTGTTTTTTTAGGGTTCCGTACCCAAAGGGTAAAACGGGACCCTATTACTAAGACTTCGTTGTCTGTCTGTCTATCTGTCTGTCTCCACGCTGTATCTCAGTAACCGTGATAGCTAGAAACCTGAAATTTTCGCAAATGATGTAGGTACTTCTGTTGCCGCTATAACAACAAATACCAAAAATTAAAAAAAACGTATGAAACCGCAAATTATAACTTTGTAATTCATATAGGTACCTTGTACTATGTATTTGTATTGGTATTTGTACGGTATTTGTATGAAAAAAAAAGTTGTAATTTGCGGTTTATAAAATGTTTGTATTTTGGCTAGATAATGGTAGGTAGATACTTACGTATAATGTAACCCTTCGTGCGCGACTCCAACTCGCACTTGGCCGGTTTTTTTATTTTTTTAATTTCAGGTAACAGCATAGTAAGTATATTGCTTAGATGTGACTATTTATTTGCATACAGTAATATGCGTAGTTTATCTCACATGAGCACAGCTTTTGATAACAAATTGAAGCATGTACCTAAGATAAATCGAAGCACGATAGCACAAGGCTTTCTTTTCACGATATGTTTCTCATTTCACTGCGAAATCTACCCATTACTTTAAAAGATTAGTTTAGACATAATACCAATAAAAAACAAAGATATTTTTTTAGGACCAAGGAAACGCACAATGGCAATAGACATTCACTATCACCTTACTCTTCGTATAAGCTAGATTTGATGCCAAAACAAAGTACTGAGTTAATAAACATCAAACCTTAAAAGGTTAGAAGCAGAACACTTAAAGCCAGGAATTCTTTTCATGTCACTGTGTAATTTTGCTATGGTACGCATAACAGGAGAGTCAACATTGGTGAGCCTTTTTCGCACACGGAAAACAATTGAAATCCGTCGCATTTTCTATGTCCATTATCCTGAACGTTCGAGATTATTCGTCCAAATAGATACTAAAAACACGAATTGAAGATGGGAGAGGATTATTCTTAAAAAGGTTTTGTTGAAAGTTATTTAAATATAGAAAATACAGGAAAGTCTCGAAAAATCAAATCAGAAGGAAAAGTCAGAAAATCGTCAGCGATTTGCCTATATAGGAAAAGAATTGATTTAAATCACAAAGCAATTTAGTTTGAAATGAATTTGAATGCCAGTCCATTAACCTACTTCCCAAAATGAAGGAGGTTCCTTTAACATTAGTTTTAAATATGCATTAGGTTAAAGTAAGCACTATTAGAGCATCTCGTCCGCCCCATTTTAATTAGCACCCTGTTGATAAAACCAAAGAGTTCATGCCACTATTTGTAGGCAAACGATTTTTTTACAAAGGGCTTCTACCCCTGTTTGACTAAACAGTGGAGATGGTTGTTACATAAGTAGTAACTTGGAATATTTTTTTGGTCTTTTTATGATATTCCTGTACTAGTTAATTTCCTAGTCAGCCAAAGTATGTAGACATTTTTATGTAAAGACGACAGCAAGTCAACCTGTTCAAATCAGTCAAATGTTACACATCGAACGCTAACCTTCTACTATTGTGATAAGGTTGAAAACCTATTGAAGAAATTTGAAAAATTAAGGCAGGTTGATGTGGTGGCGTGAATATTTTTATTATGCTTGTAGTTTAGAAAACTACCGGACATGAGCTCACTGTTCAGGGAATTTTACGGAAAATCCATTTCTAAAAGTTATCAAGTATTTTAATTCATTCGTATCGTTATTTGATTGATTTTATCTGGTGTGCTATCAGTACTGAACTCTCTCTGGTCGTTTAAGTCTTCAGGCCACACCCTGGCTCTGATATGGTGTCGACATCGATATGATAAGAGTCCACTAGCTACCCTGTTTGAGCTTAAACGTCCTGTTTGATAGTGCCATGAATATCTTGAACTTTTTCCATTTAATTTTAAAACAGGTAAATGTAAGGGAAATTCACACTTTTCTGTTTTACACTGAGTATAAGTAGTATTTTTTGCATGACTGTATTTGTAAGGCTCTAATCTATAAGGGGTGACGTCTAACTGCGGGATTATTCGAAAGATAATACGGTACGCGGTAACCCGCGGCCCAGGCACACAAAGGGCTCCCGGAGGAACACGGCAGGTTTCAGTCAGTACATGAGTACAAGTCTGACACTCCCTCACGCTGTCACCCACAACGAGAGGGATCATCTGATGATTTCTCATCGATAAAAAAGGGGTGAAAGGATTTGAATGTTGTTTGATTACCTAATCTGTCCCTTATTTTTTTCCTATACAGAGAATTACCCTAAAAATTGAAATGATTTATACGAAAACACCCTGACTCTTAATTCCATACACTGGTACTGACTCATTGAATTTTCTTCGAAACACAAAACAACGTTTACCTGGTGAAATGCCATATTAGTATCGTGTCAATAATAAATTAAAATCCGCACTTATACCAACAATTATGAATAAACGATACATAAATTAAATCCTGCCTACTTTTTGTCAGTGTTGAACGATTTTTGAGCAACAAAAAACCGCTTCTGCTAATTCGCGTGTGCGACTTACATTTGTTAATAGTTTCCGCTCTTGTAATAGTAAATTGTCTCATATGAATATTGAACAGTTCACAGCATGAATACCTAGTGGCAGCTAGAGTACTTGCGGAAATTCTCTTCGAGAAACGCCTCTAACCCCAATGTGGAGTGGTCTACTTCGAAGAAACAAGTGTCAATGAACACATGAGTCCAAACTTGGTACAGAGAACAGCACATCAAGTTACAACAATCTGACAAATTCCTACGGTAGATTTTCAACCTTATCACAATAGTGGAAGGTTAGTGTTCGATTGATAATATTTGACAGATTTGGGTAGACTGACTTGCTGTACACAAGCTTAGGAACAATTTAAGTTTGTATTGGATAAAGAAAAGCATACATACGATCAATAAATCAAACAATAGCACTGGTGACATAGAAACATATTTCAAAGTAGGTGCATGCAGAAAATAAAGACTCTTAATGAATTTCCTCGTAAGTAGCTCATCCTCAAAAGCTTTTGGCTAATATGTATTTAGCAGGTATCACAATAGGTTAACGCGAATTACTTTACGTCTTTACGTACTGTACTAAAATAGACAGAAGGTCCATTCAGCAAACTTATTTGAATCATCAACGGGGTCAGACCATAGGTCAGGCACAAACAACCAGATCCCTTTAGACCCTTTTTAGAATCCAAGATAAATTGATATAAAGAATGGCTCTATATATCTATTCAGTTCTTTAGATCTTACTCAGTTATGAATAAATGCATTCAGATCTCTGACCAGTGATGGGATGACTGCTTTACTTAGACCAAAACTAATCGACGGATGGCCTCGCGTCCAGATTGGATAATGCCGTGCTATGCTAGAGTCAATGATTTAAAACAATCTTTGAGAGATACTAAGTCCTATCTTAGATTTGAAATGGACCTTTTGCACCTACCTATCATATAGCAGTCTTCAACACATCTCATCACGATCTTACGATAACGTCTATCATACCACTTGATATTATCTGCACGGAGTTGCCATTCAGTGATCAGTTAACTTTCATTTGCCAACATTAGTTTCAATTACAATGAGCCTAATTCTTTTATTTGATTAACAATTTGCTCAGTTTTTTGCGTGCTAAGCAATTTAATTCAATTAAGAACACAGCTTTAAATGGACAACATTTATTTGTTTTAATTCTCACATTGGTAACACTTATCACTACAGAACCGCGCTTGCAATTTGATGTTTCTATTTTAGAAAACGTTACACACACAATTTCAAAAAAGACAAAAAACAATCACTTTTATCGATATTCCATGACTTTAACATTCAAAAAACAACACAACATTACAATTTAAAAAAATCACACCACATTCTTAAACAACACAGTTCACATTTCCGACTATTGATCAGAAAAAAAGACAGTCACAAATAGATGAACTTCGCTCTTAAGGTAAGAACAGACCAAACCTAAGTTTGGTGTCAGACAGGAGTGCGTAGGCGAGGTAGTAGCACAGCCCTATGGTGACGATACTGAAGATGAGGCCACAGAACCAGATGCAGCCGACATCGCAGCATATAGGCTTGGTATCGCGCGCTGGTGTACCTGGTGTTGCACGTCTTTGCCTAGGTAATACTGATATCTTCCTGTAGATTTCGAACAAGCAATTAAATTATGAGAAGCCTAATCCTAATTTCATTCATTCATGGAAATACTTACGTAAATCTTTTTTTGTCTATAATTACCATCACATTTATGCCTGTAGCAACCAGGTGCCATCTGCCATGTATCTGCGAATTTCACATTGTTTAACCCTTAAAATTACCTCCTAGCTTCAAGTGCTATAAACAAGTCTTGCTATAAAATATGTATGTACCTATACCTATGTGAGGACATCACAATACCCATGAGACCTAAGATAAAAAAATGGATAGGTAATGGTGAATTCGACAACGACACCCTGGTTGTACAGCCGTGAAAATATAAGAATATAAACAATATTTCAGATAGGTACACGCCAAAATTTCACCCTTCCTTTCAGTAGGGAACTACATACAATAAGCACTTGCAATATATTTTATATAGGTACCCAACAGGGTACTAGTCTTGAAAACTCAATTGGCAACTGCTTATAAGCTCAATAGCATTATGAAGAGTGGCTAAGGAATTCTCATTAAAAATCTAGATGGGATCATGGTCTATTCGTTCAATTAGTGGCATTACACATCAAAGCAAGAACTTCAGTGTGTAGAAAGGTCATAAAAGATTTCCTATTTATATTTTACAATACTTTTTTATAGTCAAACGTTAATACCATTCTCGCCCTCATCTATTAAAGTATTCAAAGGCAGTAGAGAAGAGGAATGTCCCAGCTTACGATCAGTATAAAGCTCTCGTGAATAGGATTACCCACAAAACCATTAAGGATCCCCATAAAATGATAACCACATCTAAGAGTCCTATAAACATAAAGATCTTATTCACAATGGCACCACGATACTTACTTTTTCCTGAAGTCGTATTTAGGGCCGTACTTTACGTAATTAATGCTGGCTAAATAAAGGAAGAAGCAGAAAAATCCTATTAATATTACGACAAACGCGAAGAACTCTAAGTACCAAAGCACATTGGTAAATACTGCACTCTCATTCACCATTTTTCATTTTGAATTTACTATTATCTATAAACTTGAATAATTTAATTAAAATTCTAAGAGAAGCATTACTTTTTTTTATACAGAAATTTTGAACTTAGCTGAAATAAATTGTCTAATGATCCATGTCAAAACATTGACGTTTTGGCACGCAATCACGTACGAAACAGGTTTTGATAAAAAGTTAATAGTTAGGGTTTAAGTTTCTAGTTCCTTAAGTTATTTGAGACTAAAACATAGTAGGGAACATATTATATAGGTAAGTACTTAGAATTTCTACGCCACAAAACAAGGTAAGTAGGTACCCAGATTAGCTATTAGCTACCTAGGTAGGTACCTACTGATTTTATCATGTAGGTACTACCTATTACTGCCAAATGGTAAATCGGGCAAATCCCTACCATTATACCTTTAAATTTCAGATTCCCACAGCTAAACTAAACATAGCCAAAAAAAACTGCCAAAGAAAACCTGTAAACCGGGTAACTGGGTTGTGGAGGTCAGACAGGCAGTCGCTCCATGCAAAACACTGATTCTCAGCTGCATGTGGTTGGACTGGAAGCCGACCCCAACGTAATTGGGAAAGGGCTAGGCAGATGATGATGACGTGTTAATGTTACAAAGTATTGTAACTAACTGCCGGATACATAAAGTTGTTTTTTTAATAAAGATTTTAACCAATATAATATTGTTCTTTTTAACTGTATATGGTAAATTTCTATTTCACTAAGCTTAATCCAGTAATATAATTATAAAACTCAACTTAATCTAGTAATATAAGTATATCACTAGACTTGGACCGTTTTATAACTATATTCCTAGTGAGATAGCNGTAGACATTTTTATGTAAAGACGACAGCAAGTCAACCTGTTCAAATCAGTCAAATGTTACACATCGAACGCTAACCTTCTACTATTGTGATAAGGTTGAAAACCTATTGAAGAAATTTGAAAAATTAAGGCAGGTTGATGTGGTGGCGTGAATATTTTTATTATGCTTGTAGTTTAGAAAACTACCGGACATGAGCTCACTGTTCAGGGAATTTTACGGAAAATCCATTTCTAAAAGTTATCAAGTATTTTAATTCATTCGTATCGTTATTTGATTGATTTTATCTGGTGTGCTATCAGTACTGAACTCTCTCTGGTCGTTTAAGTCTTCAGGCCACACCCTGGCTCTGATATGGTGTCGACATCGATATGATAAGAGTCCACTAGCTACCCTGTTTGAGCTTAAACGTCCTGTTTGATAGTGCCATGAATATCTTGAACTTTTTCCATTTAATTTTAAAACAGGTAAATGTAAGGGAAATTCACACTTTTCTGTTTTACACTGAGTATAAGTAGTATTTTTTGCATGACTGTATTTGTAAGGCTCTAATCTATAAGGGGTGACGTCTAACTGCGGGATTATTCGAAAGATAATACGGTACGCGGTAACCCGCGGCCCAGGCACACAAAGGGCTCCCGGAGGAACACGGCAGGTTTCAGTCAGTACATGAGTACAAGTCTGACACTCCCTCACGCTGTCACCCACAACGAGAGGGATCATCTGATGATTTCTCATCGATAAAAAAGGGGTGAAAGGATTTGAATGTTGTTTGATTACCTAATCTGTCCCTTATTTTTTTCCTATACAGAGAATTACCCTAAAAATTGAAATGATTTATACGAAAACACCCTGACTCTTAATTCCATACACTGGTACTGACTCATTGAATTTTCTTCGAAACACAAAACAACGTTTACCTGGTGAAATGCCATATTAGTATCGTGTCAATAATAAATTAAAATCCGCACTTATACCAACAATTATGAATAAACGATACATAAATTAAATCCTGCCTACTTTTTGTCAGTGTTGAACGATTTTTGAGCAACAAAAAACCGCTTCTGCTAATTCGCGTGTGCGACTTACATTTGTTAATAGTTTCCGCTCTTGTAATAGTAAATTGTCTCATATGAATATTGAACAGTTCACAGCATGAATACCTAGTGGCAGCTAGAGTACTTGCGGAAATTCTCTTCGAGAAACGCCTCTAACCCCAATGTGGAGTGGTCTACTTCGAAGAAACAAGTGTCAATGAACACATGAGTCCAAACTTGGTACAGAGAACAGCACATCAAGTTACAACAATCTGACAAATTCCTACGGTAGATTTTCAACCTTATCACAATAGTGGAAGGTTAGTGTTCGATTGATAATATTTGACAGATTTGGGTAGACTGACTTGCTGTACACAAGCTTAGGAACAATTTAAGTTTGTATTGGATAAAGAAAAGCATACATACGATCAATAAATCAAACAATAGCACTGGTGACATAGAAACATATTTCAAAGTAGGTGCATGCAGAAAATAAAGACTCTTAATGAATTTCCTCGTAAGTAGCTCATCCTCAAAAGCTTTTGGCTAATATGTATTTAGCAGGTATCACAATAGGTTAACGCGAATTACTTTACGTCTTTACGTACTGTACTAAAATAGACAGAAGGTCCATTCAGCAAACTTATTTGAATCATCAACGGGGTCAGACCATAGGTCAGGCACAAACAACCAGATCCCTTTAGACCCTTTTTAGAATCCAAGATAAATTGATATAAAGAATGGCTCTATATATCTATTCAGTTCTTTAGATCTTACTCAGTTATGAATAAATGCATTCAGATCTCTGACCAGTGATGGGATGACTGCTTTACTTAGACCAAAACTAATCGACGGATGGCCTCGCGTCCAGATTGGATAATGCCGTGCTATGCTAGAGTCAATGATTTAAAACAATCTTTGAGAGATACTAAGTCCTATCTTAGATTTGAAATGGACCTTTTGCACCTACCTATCATATAGCAGTCTTCAACACATCTCATCACGATCTTACGATAACGTCTATCATACCACTTGATATTATCTGCACGGAGTTGCCATTCAGTGATCAGTTAACTTTCATTTGCCAACATTAGTTTCAATTACAATGAGCCTAATTCTTTTATTTGATTAACAATTTGCTCAGTTTTTTGCGTGCTAAGCAATTTAATTCAATTAAGAACACAGCTTTAAATGGACAACATTTATTTGTTTTAATTCTCACATTGGTAACACTTATCACTACAGAACCGCGCTTGCAATTTGATGTTTCTATTTTAGAAAACGTTACACACACAATTTCAAAAAAGACAAAAAACAATCACTTTTATCGATATTCCATGACTTTAACATTCAAAAAACAACACAACATTACAATTTAAAAAAATCACACCACATTCTTAAACAACACAGTTCACATTTCCGACTATTGATCAGAAAAAAAGACAGTCACAAATAGATGAACTTCGCTCTTAAGGTAAGAACAGACCAAACCTAAGTTTGGTGTCAGACAGGAGTGCGTAGGCGAGGTAGTAGCACAGCCCTATGGTGACGATACTGAAGATGAGGCCACAGAACCAGATGCAGCCGACATCGCAGCATATAGGCTTGGTATCGCGCGCTGGTGTACCTGGTGTTGCACGTCTTTGCCTAGGTAATACTGATATCTTCCTGTAGATTTCGAACAAGCAATTAAATTATGAGAAGCCTAATCCTAATTTCATTCATTCATGGAAATACTTACGTAAATCTTTTTTTGTCTATAATTACCATCACATTTATGCCTGTAGCAACCAGGTGCCATCTGCCATGTATCTGCGAATTTCACATTGTTTAACCCTTAAAATTACCTCCTAGCTTCAAGTGCTATAAACAAGTCTTGCTATAAAATATGTATGTACCTATACCTATGTGAGGACATCACAATACCCATGAGACCTAAGATAAAAAAATGGATAGGTAATGGTGAATTCGACAACGACACCCTGGTTGTACAGCCGTGAAAATATAAGAATATAAACAATATTTCAGATAGGTACACGCCAAAATTTCACCCTTCCTTTCAGTAGGGAACTACATACAATAAGCACTTGCAATATATTTTATATAGGTACCCAACAGGGTACTAGTCTTGAAAACTCAATTGGCAACTGCTTATAAGCTCAATAGCATTATGAAGAGTGGCTAAGGAATTCTCATTAAAAATCTAGATGGGATCATGGTCTATTCGTTCAATTAGTGGCATTACACATCAAAGCAAGAACTTCAGTGTGTAGAAAGGTCATAAAAGATTTCCTATTTATATTTTACAATACTTTTTTATAGTCAAACGTTAATACCATTCTCGCCCTCATCTATTAAAGTATTCAAAGGCAGTAGAGAAGAGGAATGTCCCAGCTTACGATCAGTATAAAGCTCTCGTGAATAGGATTACCCACAAAACCATTAAGGATCCCCATAAAATGATAACCACATCTAAGAGTCCTATAAACATAAAGATCTTATTCACAATGGCACCACGATACTTACTTTTTCCTGAAGTCGTATTTAGGGCCGTACTTTACGTAATTAATGCTGGCTAAATAAAGGAAGAAGCAGAAAAATCCTATTAATATTACGACAAACGCGAAGAACTCTAAGTACCAAAGCACATTGGTAAATACTGCACTCTCATTCACCATTTTTCATTTTGAATTTACTATTATCTATAAACTTGAATAATTTAATTAAAATTCTAAGAGAAGCATTACTTTTTTTTATACAGAAATTTTGAACTTAGCTGAAATAAATTGTCTAATGATCCATGTCAAAACATTGACGTTTTGGCACGCAATCACGTACGAAACAGGTTTTGATAAAAAGTTAATAGTTAGGGTTTAAGTTTCTAGTTCCTTAAGTTATTTGAGACTAAAACATAGTAGGGAACATATTATATAGGTAAGTACTTAGAATTTCTACGCCACAAAACAAGGTAAGTAGGTACCCAGATTAGCTATTAGCTACCTAGGTAGGTACCTACTGATTTTATCATGTAGGTACTACCTATTACTGCCAAATGGTAAATCGGGCAAATCCCTACCATTATACCTTTAAATTTCAGATTCCCACAGCTAAACTAAACATAGCCAAAAAAAACTGCCAAAGAAAACCTGTAAACCGGGTAACTGGGTTGTGGAGGTCAGACAGGCAGTCGCTCCATGCAAAACACTGATTCTCAGCTGCATGTGGTTGGACTGGAAGCCGACCCCAACGTAATTGGGAAAGGGCTAGGCAGATGATGATGACGTGTTAATGTTACAAAGTATTGTAACTAACTGCCGGATACATAAAGTTGTTTTTTTAATAAAGATTTTAACCAATATAATATTGTTCTTTTTAACTGTATATGGTAAATTTCTATTTCACTAAGCTTAATCCAGTAATATAATTATAAAACTCAACTTAATCTAGTAATATAAGTATATCACTAGACTTGGACCGTTTTATAACTATATTCCTAGTGAGATAGCAATGAATCGCTTTCGTATAACTATGTTACGGTATATAATTATATCCCTAGGGATATAACTATATTATGGCTTTATCTATCTTACTGCGACATATCTGTTACCTACGGTTGATGATATAATACAGCCTGGTGACAGGAGGACGGACAGATGGACTGCGAAGTCTTAATAATAGGGTCCCGTTTTAGCCTTTAGGCCCGGATCCCTAAGAACAGGTTTACGTGAGAATGATATTCCTACTTATGTATCTTCAAATCTCTGAAATATCACTCGGGCGGATGTTTAGTCATCAACAAAAAAAACTCAAAAATATAAATTGGTCGACTACCAAATAGTTCAGTTTAATTTTGTTTCAATTACATTTTTTGCGCAGGATGTCCGCCCGTGAGAGTAAGCACTTTAGTAGATATTTCTTCATTCAGTGAAAGCAAGAGGAATATTTTTTATAGCTGGTTGAAACCAGTATGGTCCATTGCTATACTTACATTACTTAGCGATTAGAAAATACAAAGCTGTGTAGGCAAATCTGTAATTATGTGAGTATAGTTATTCATTCATAGGAAACAAGTAAATTAAAAAATAACAGTAAGAAATATTTTTGTTATATAAGTCAGTTTAGTATTTTTGTTTTTAATTTTCTCGGTATTCCCTGATAATTTACTTTATTTTCATAGTGGCAATTAATTCGCTCCGCCAAATTGACAACATGACAAACAACCTCAGATTAATGAAGTACATAGATAAAGAGTATTTTAGCAGAAATCAACAACTGTAATG
>NWSH02000019.1:4217365-4233835 GCA_002382865.2 Heliothis virescens
GTCCATGAACGCGTTGGCATCTTCATGACCTTCAAATTCTACAGATATCTTATTTCTTCCTATGCTTTTGATCCCGCCCTGCTTAATGTTTTTAATGTTAATTTTTTGCATCAACTGTCCAAACCGGATAGGATGCAGAGTGGATCCAGAAGCTGTGTCAGTTTCACTGTGTGATACGTAGACCAAATATGGTTCCCTATCCAAAGTAGTGTACTTAGACCGTGAAATCAACGATGGAGGGGTGACACGGTCGCGTTTGGAAGCAGAAGTACAGTCAATTTCATTTGTAGAGTTATTTATTTCAGAAAGAGGATTTTCGGAATGCTTTCTTTTCTGACTGGAAGCATCGGTTTCCATGGCCTCAAAGTGAGACAATGGGGCAGTCAAAATAGGGTTTATGGGGGACGAACATGACGGATCCGGAGGGCGTCCCGGAGGTCGCTCCTTATCCGCCATGTTTTTTTCCTAACATACGCCGACAGCGGCGGGCGAGTTTATTTAAGAAAACTACTTACCAGATTAAAAGTACTAAGAGATACACTACTCTAAATACAAAACATACACTAAGATTCTACAGGCACTCAGAAAACACCCCAAAAAGCACAATATAGCTCAAAAGTTGTATTGTAAACAAAACCACATGCGTTCACCACCAACACAAATTTCGAGTCNAACCACATGCGTTCACCACCAACACAAATTTCGAGTCGATTAAAAATTTGACGCGCGCCTACGCCAAGGTTATCTATTGTGTCATTTATCTAAGCAAACAACAATCAATGTTCTGTCACTCGTCTGTCAGTGTCATATGTGTCATAAGTACATTTTTAATCACCAAGTCAGCACTAAAATGTAAAGGAAATTATCCAAAATGAACCATAATCTACACCGTAACACGTTGAGGATATCATTAAGCTTAGCTAAATTTATCAAGCCATTAAATTTACCAAGGTTTTTTACACATCAGTTAGTGAAATCGACCAGTGATATTATTTAACATTCATTTAAAATAAAATACTAAATGTTTCGACTAGTCACATGATATTGGAAGTCAATTTAAGTGAAATTAATATGTTATAAGCATATTTATTATGTACGAGTCTTACGAGTTAGAAGATCGTAAAATGAAAGGCACTCTTCGTGATTGGCGTAAAGCTTTGCGCACACCAGCCACGTACAGAGTTGGGAACGCAGTGAGGATACAGCCACAGTTTGTGTTGTTAATTGTGTTGATAGGAGCATTCCTTATAGTGTTATTTTATTATAATTGGTGGACTAGTAGCCAGCCAGTGAGTGTGCAGAGATGGGCCAGTTCCGCGAGGTCGTATAACACGACCTATCCGCTCACTGCGCCCCTGGTCAGTGGCGACGTCACGACGTTTAGAATTGGGATAGTGGCGGACTTAGATACTAATTCCAAAAGCAATACTAATAAGCACACATATATAAGTTACTTAAAGAAAGGGTTATTGCACTATAACCATGTGAAGAAGTCTGTGCAAGTCTCGTGGGATATCCGGGAGCCCACAATGTTGACATCAACTTACTCCCATAAAGGGAGAGGTATGGAGCTGTCAGAGTTGATAGTGTATGATGGGAGATTGCTTAGTTTTGACGACCGCTCAGGCATGGTAATTATTTTGATCAAAATATACCCTCATCAATCAATTATCTGGCTTATCATCTTTGCCCTACTATGTTGGGTTGGCCTCCAGCTTAACTAAATGCAGCAACTGTCATAAATCCTCAACAACAAAGTCCCATGGTTAGACATATCGGCAGCATATTGTGCTGCTAACTACCTTTAATGACTGCTGAAGAATAATTAAGTTACCAAAATATGCCAATTATGTTTGTCTATACTTTACCTAGAGACAAGTTAGTTTGAACCATACACAGGACATTGACAAAAACACATTTGTCATATCAATAATACAACACCTATGCCTAACATGTTCTTTTTTATATTTTTCAGGTGTTTGAAATATCGAACAATAAAATAGTGCCATGGGTGATATTAACAGATGGAAATGGCCATACAGAAAAAGGTTTCAAGTCAGAATGGGCAACGGTTAAAGATGATATTCTGTATGTGGGATCAATGGGCAAAGAATGGACTACGGCTAGTGGGGAATTCCAGACTTATGACCCCATGTGGGTTAAGCTCATCAATTTTCATGGAGAGGTAAGATTTAATAATTATAGTTGTAGAAAACTAGCTTCAGACCCTGCAGCTTCAACCACATGCTGGGGAATTTACACTCATCACCAGCATAAAAGCTATATGCACCTATTAGGGCTCTAGACATAATTTTTGCCACAAAAGCACTACAGAGAAATATATATATTTTTTTGGTAACATTGATACATTTTTTTTTATAAATAAAAATATAGAAGTGTAGAAATGTTCTTCAATATTTTTGATTGTTAAATTATCAGTACCCAAATCTACACAGACCAAAGTTCGGCTTCAGCAAAGTAACCAAAATGTATTAGATTTTTTTTCTAAATTATAAAAAATATATATTAATAAGGAAATAAATACATATAGAACTAAATAGTTATGTAAACAGGAAAAGTAATAATATTTGCTTTAAAGTGTGCAATACAGGCAGTATGGTTGCGAACATGTTACTATCTTATCAAAGAAGTTACTGTAAATTCAAATAGGTTATCAATGTTTATCATATTTAATGTTTTAAGGTGGACAGTTTAGCTTCTTACTGGGAGTTTAAATTAGCATTTCATTTGATGGAATAAAATCTGAATTAGGACAGGAGTTAGTTAAAAAAAATTACCATGTGTAAGATGTCCTCCCTTCCCCCTTTAATATTACAAGATATCTTTTATTGCAATTTTGTTTTGCCAATTTTGGTAGGTTGTGTATCATTCAACTTGCTAATAAACAAATAAATCAATATATATCAAACTCCTTTCGTAAAGTCAAGGCAATCAGAGACACTTTGTTTTAATTACTTGCCATAAGCAAAAACATAGCTCTCAAAACAATTTAATTATACTGCTACTTTTCTTCAACAGGTGCAGCATTTAAACTGGGTGGCCCAGTACAAGGGTGTCCGGGGTTCTATCGGCATCCAGTGGCCAGGCTACATGATCCATGAGTCAGGAGTATGGTCACCCCATAAACAGTTGTGGCACTTTCTACCAAGGAGATGCAGTCATGAGCCTTATAATGAAACTAAAGATGAAGTTATGGGTTGCAATTATTTGATTACAGCCGATGAAAATTTTAAACATATTCATGCTCTTGAGGTGAGTTTAAAAATGTTAAGTAACTCTGAATGTTTGAAATTCAGGATATTTTCTACCTAATAGTAATGAAAATCATTTTTGGTATTTATCATTTCGAAATCGCAGTCCCTCAGTAGCCATTACTGTGTGTTCAAAGAAATTACACCTTGGCAAAGTAACCCTCATTCAAGCTTATAGAGGACACATATTATTTTAAACTGATACTCAAGTATGAAACTTCATACAGAAACGAGAAATTATATTTACTCAGCTGTATAAATACTCATAAATTGTCTCACTATTTACTATGGAGTATTCAATGCCAAACTAGTATTCAGTCGCCACCAAGATTCTAAAGAATACCACTTATAAGTCCCTTTCTTTTTCAGATTACGAAACGCCAACCAAAGCACGGTTTCTCGTCGTTCAAATTTATTCCGGGAACAAATGATGAAGCCATAGTTGCTTTGAAGACTACAGAGTTTGAAGGCAAGACTGCCACATACATAACTGCATTTACAACGGACGGCACCGTGTTACTACACGACACATTGGTCGAAAACCTCAAATATGAGGGCCTGGAGTTTATATGATAGTGAATTAGTAAATTGTAATTAAAATCGTGACTGTAAATATGTAAAATATAATATAGTTTCGTTATTTTGTGTTTCATTTGTTTTTTTTGTACGCACTGTGGCAACAGGTGTGGCAATAGTTTCAAATAAATATTTGTTCAAAACATAATCAGAGATACAAAAAATGAGTAGAGGATAAATAAACTTCAGCTGTGTGTTGGCTTTCTGGCCCAAGAGCCAGTGGCTGCCAGACCTTCGTCATTTTATAAAAGCTGAAATTTCTCCCATACGTGCCTCTAGTATAGGTACTAACAATCCCCACCCATGATACCTGTGGGTTGTGGTTGCTTTGGCAGATAACAGGTAACAAAGGTGTATAAAATTCCATCTCAAATTCGTTATTTTATAAAACTTAATTTTTTGATATTTTATTCGTGATAACATCAGAATTCACCTTATTCATTGCCAGACACTACGTATGGTTGCAACGGCTCTTGCTCCATTCTGTTTCTGGTTCAAAAAACGAGTGTTAAAGTAGCTGTTCGAATGGTCCCTATAAAAATACCAATGAAAAAACAAAAATTATATTGAAATAAAATATATTTTCTTTATTAAAACAAGTCTATGTGGTCTACATTGTAAACTTAAAAGTGTATCACTAGAAAAATAAAGACTACGGCATTGTTGTGCACCAAATTAAGTTTATTTTCTATCTCACTCACAGATAAATAGAAAGAGATGTAAATATAATTGTGTCAACAATTTGTCAGTTCTAATTCACTGTCCCTTTCTCGCTCTGTGTGTCAGAGAAGGATAACAACTATTCGATTACACAACATACGCATTGTCGATATCATTAATAATATAATATTCCCTCTATACAATACAACTGGCGTATAGGCAAAGGTTATTTAAAGAATAACAATTAAAAAGAAACAAAATACAAACGCCATGTAAATTGAATAACAATAAAATCCGAATACAGGTTACATATCACAAGTTGTATTAACCCTAAAAAAACTAACTAAATTAAAGCATAGAATAATATTCGAATACAATGATGTAAAAACTAGGAACATCATACCAATAACGTTTTTGAATGAAAATCACAAGTTGGTAAAATTAACTAAGGAAAGAATCTCATTTCAAGCCGATAGATCTGGTGACTTCTTCAAAGACAGTCCAGGCCATGGCAGCCATTAGAGTGCGACGCAACATTCTTGGTACTGCACCTTTGAAATATCCTCTCACACCGTATGTCTGTAACAAAGGAGAAAAATAATTAGTCACAAAATAATTTGCAAGAAGAAATAAATTGTTTTATTTCTGTAAATAGGTAGGAAGTATATGATACCTCTGCCTAATTTAGTTTGGTTATCGATAGTCAACCAAAAGACAACGAGAAAAAGACCTTAATGCCAAAGAATCATTTTCCATTGACACAAAAATATCATGATCCTTGTCATTGAATATTCGATCTACAGGTCAAGATTTAAAGCCGAAACTGCAAGTAACATTTTAATTAAATGGGCACCTGAACCAGAAATATGGTTCACTTAAGATGCAAGGAAATAATGGCTTAAAGTCTGCCTGAATAATTACTAATTAAACTTATCACTACCAATGTTGACAGGGGGCATTATTTGTCCTTCATATTGAAGAAAGAGATAAGTAATATGACAATATTTTATAACTGTATTCCTGTCAACAATTCATTTTACTTGGTAAGTACCTATGTGATTGGTAATCGGTACCTAGTAGGCCTACCTATACCTACCTACTTATTATTAAGTAAGCAGATTAAATTAGAAACGAATAAAAGCAAAATCAATCATATAGTTAGTTAAGTAATTGAGTTATTGTTGTATCAATAACGACACAATGTACCTATTTACCTATAAATAAAGTTATTGTTATTAGACTATCTATCAAATTAATGTATTTATCATTCAGAAATAGAACTCTATTTTCATCTAGTCAACAAAACAAGTAATATAACTAGGGATGTACCTAGTAACTGATAAATACTTGGGCAATATGGCGCTCGTGTCTAAGTACCTATAACCGATAACCTATACATCAGGTTGTATTATAATGGTGCCAAAAATTCAACAAATAGATAATCTCGTAACCCCAAAATAATTGAAGTAATTGGCGAAATATTCTTTTATAAACTTGACATAATGTGAACTATGGCAACACGCCAATTCTGAATGATAGATATGACTAATTAAAATAATAAATAAACGACCCCCCCGTCTCGTGCTTATCTTAATTAATAAATTGCGTTGTTTAAATTGTGACTCAGAATATTAAGCTTATTTATCTCAGTAAATCTTAAATGTAACCCACAGTATTCACAACGCAAAAAGAAACATTCTTACACATATTTTAGGTAGGTAAGACCACAGATGTTCCAACATTTATCCAATTAATTAAGAAACTAGGAAATACGTTATATTTAATTCTTCTTGGAAACGTCATTATGTAATTAACACAATACCTACCAATTATATTAAAGTTTACAATCGTCCTGATTATTTTATCTTCTACCATAGACCTTTGACGTTTGGTATGCGTTCAAAATTAACGATATCAATATTTAGGTAGGTATCTAATAAGCACGCATTTTTTATCAATACTGTATTCTAGTTTTACATCTAATTAATGTTAGAATAATAACACTGCGCTATTTTTTTAATTATCAGAGAAATAAAAGAATCCTGTAGATTTTAGTATTACCCAAACAAATGTATAGACAAGTGAACTAAGGACCAAACCTTTGGCAATTTTTTTGAAAGTTTACCTCAAGATTGGAAGTAACTATTAGCTATATATATATTTAAATAATGGAATCTTACCTGATGTACATAAACAGCGGCACTGAAAGCGTTGGGAAACTTGTCTGGATACAACTGCATGTTGGTCTTCAGTACGTCAGCGGGATTAGTGGCGAGTGACGCCGCGATACCAGCTAGTATGCCGCAACTGAAGTGGACGGCGCTTGCAGCTGTTGGTGATTGCATCCATTCTGAAATGAGGAAATTTTTGGTTAGTTTTTTTTTTAGAGTATAAAATTATGTTAAGAAATACCTGTCCGATCCATGAAGGTATTATAAGACATCTAGATGAAAACCTATTAAAGACATCAGTTTTAAAATCTAACGTAAAAATTTATCTAAATATTTTTTTTATAAATCGTTGAAGTCTACTGTCTACATAGAACCTTTTCATAATTTTCAGGATACTATAAAGAAAATTGAAAATAAAAATTTCCTAATTAGTTTACCAACTAGTAGATAAGGTAGGACTTGTAGATAAGTTTAAATTGTTTTCCCAGACGGCAATTTTTTACCGATTCGAAAAAAGATGAGTAAGAATGAGTAGTATGATAACTGAAAACCATGTTTTTAATATAAATGTTATACCAAAAGTCATCACTCGTCATCAAATTGAGTTTGTAATTCGGCATACCAATAAATTAAAGCTTTAGTACGATCTATACGAGAATATTTGCTATATAGAACTATTACCTATTGATAATTATTTATTTGCGATCATATGATCACGTTTTGTACAGCAGTTTGTTTAAATGTGTCCTGTATTAGTAACGTGTGTTCAATGTTTATAAATCCCTTATCTGCTGTTCAAACTAAGCTTCGAATATCTACGTCACAAATTTTGTATGCGTCATAACAGTTTTGTTTATAAAACATTGCGCCTACGTCTTCTTCCTTTTTTTAAATAACATATTCTAAAAACAAAACATTCTAAGTACAAAAAATTATATTGTACTGAGGGCTGAGTCTAGTTTTGCTTATTGTTGCTTATAAAATCCATAGATATATTTATCGATAAGGTTTAAATTAATATTTAGGAAAACCAATTTTATTGAAACTTAATAAAAACACTTTCATTTACTCATTTGGCTATCGATAATGAATAGATAGGATCCGGCATACAACAATCGTCGAGTCGATTATCAAAGAGATTAGAGTCACACCATTTTTTGGCGTGACAAACAAAAAAACACGTTTGATGACGTAGATATTATTTCAAAATTGTAAACAGGATAATTAGTACCTTACTATCGTAATATCAGATTATGATTTGTTTTTAAAAAGGTGGCCTCACAAAAAAAGCAATCTGTATTTTTGTCATAGGTACTGTCCCTACATAAAGAACATTCAATATTTAATTTAATAAGATTGTATATGTATGACATAATCAAACATGCAACAAACTAATCTCTATTTAATGACAATTAATATCTAATGTTTACAATGCAGTCCAAAGTTTACATGTTCAATTTGTGAAGCAAACAAAACGAAATTAGATATTATATGTGTCTACATCGAATTGATTCATTGAATTATCGCTCTACCCTAATTTAGGAAACGTGCACGACCTTTCTTTATCAACGTCTACGTATGTACGTATTAGAATTTTAGATTAACCTAATATTCTAATTTATTCGAAGTTTCACTTTTAAAACAAATTCGTTGATTTTTGCTGCTTAAAATTCCTACTAAAACTACCAGATACATTTTCACAGACAATTATTCGATAACAATTGTTGAAATTGGTGCTTATTTATGCGAAGGTCCAAGTATCTTACCTTTAGGTACGCTTTGCTTGGTTTGCGAGTAGAACATGAGGTACAGGCCCGAAAATGGCGCATCTCTGGCAAGGGTTGGTCCTAAGCCGCAGGACAGACCGCGGAACCCTTCAGCTTTATAAATAGCCTTCAGAGCACCACCCAGACTGTTGTATTTGTACACCCCAGATTCGTATCTGAGGAAGAAGATAATTCAAAGTTATTGAATGTGCAGGTAACAAATACAATGAAAGAACAATAGACGGAAAGAAGAGCACCAAAAGAAGGCGTGATTTGTAGGTAAACATTAGCACTACATGTGATCAAACCTAGACTAATAAATTAGCATTTAAAGCAAATGGACTAAAACGTAGTACCCCCAGCTACGCCGTAACCTTTGATTACCATAACCATTGTTTTACAGGTGACCTGACGAACGTTTTGATGACGTATACAATCACGAGGTACAACATGGACAGACGAACGTGAGGACAATGTACTTATAATTACTTAGATGCCTTTCATTGATAGGAAAGTGACGACACAGACCAACCTACCGACGGCAATCGGTAAATAGGCAAGCGTCATGGAATAAAACAAGATAAAAAGGTAATTAGAACATTTTTTGACGCAATTTTTGATAATACAAACGTACTAGTAATTATTTAATTTACAATCGGTAAAACCAATGACATTGCATTCAAAAGCTTAAAAGATAAGCCTGTTTTTGTGAGTTCAACTGATATTGTATTTTGTACGATAATCCAATTTTGAAGGTAGGTAGGTATTACTGCCTACTACTATTGTTGCTTGGAATTGAATCAAATTAGTTCTGATAATGATAGCAAATTAAATATTGTGTAAGTATTTAGTGGAGTTTGTTCTACCCAGTAACATTTCAAAACAATATAAGTCATCAACTCACCTAGTTTTGATCACAGTGATAGGTATCAGAGCAACTCCGCTCATGGTCCTTGCAACGACTCCTAGCGTGACGGCTTCCAAGGCACCGAGGTCGCCTTTGGACTTCCCCATCTTAGCCTTGAGCCAATGCAGGGAGGAGAAATAGATTCCCACCCCAGGCACGCAGCGAGCAATGGAAGGAACCATCCCACGCCATAGCCCCACTATTTGTTCTTGCCGCACGATGTTCGTGAAAATCGTCATCATCCCGGGTTGGATTCGGCTGCTGCAAGGATGAATAAGATTAGTACATCCACGAATTTCTTATTAACTACCTTAGATATACTTCTTAAAGTTCCAATCAGCTAGGGATGCCGCAGGGCTACATTTTGTCTCCAACACGTTTTAATGAAACTATTTTGTGTCATTTGGTAATTAAGACCTTCATCGTTACATAATGTCAGACTTGTGCGTAGTTTTTACTATCATTGATCTTTTCTGGGTGATTGGAAATAAAGAGTAAACAAAATCGTTTGTTTATCAACTAATGCACGAACTAAGGCGTGCACTCGCGTGCATTCAAACGACGTCGACCGTTTGCACGAGCTTGGGTCGCAACTCGCACTTAGAGATAGTAATTTGAATGTAATAAGACTATAAAACATTGAACATAATTTGTCTAAATCATTTGCAGATAAATAATAATAAAAATACGAACATTTGTAATTTTTCTTGGAATTTCAAACGCGGAAAATGATAATGGGTCATTAGCAGATTCGGGAAGCGTTTTATATCATTTGCAGACGATTAGCAGACGCTATCAAAGTCAATGTTAAGGATATGTCCAGTGTTAATAATAATTAAATTACAGTTATCTCGTACATTCTACGTAACTTGGACAAATTAGATATTATTGAATCTCCTAATCAGTTGCCAGACATTGCTTGTCCTATCTATCTTTTGTTTCGTAGCAACAAGATATAAATTCTGTTTGTTGCTGTTATCGTGTGGCTAATTATTATTTTTCTATTCTATTCTAGTGATTAGCGCTTGTCTAGTCGCTATGCGACTGTTTACTGTTGCCAAGGAAAGTTTAATTCCAAATCAGAAGGTAAGAAAACATCGTTTAGGTATTCTGAGAGTTCGTTTTGCATGAATTATGTGTGACTTACTTGACAGTCGCCGCAACAACATGTTGGGTTGGGTTCTGCAGACGAGTCTTCACCAAATCAAGCGGCTGGAACAATATAGTGCTGAAGGTCCCGGAGAAAGAGCCGGCGAGAAATGCCTTGAACACTGGGTGGTACTGTAAACAAACATTTATCTCTGTTAGCATTATAGGTTCGTTCAATCAGAACCAAATGATACACTTTGACCCTCACACGAGTCGTCAACGAGTTAACTTCGTGATGAAATCTGACTATCATAGTGTCCCAACTTACGTTTGCCACAATATCCATTTTGGTTTATCGTCAATTCCTTTTCGGGTGACGAGAAAATTCCTTTGTCAGGTGATGTCTTTGGGATATACTCCGAACTTGTAATATTCAAAGTGAAATAGCCAATGACAGAGAGAGCTTTTTAGAAGATAGAGCTTCAGGTAATAATTTAGATCGTATCCGAGTAGTCTGAATAGTAGATAGGGTTGATGCGGTACATGAGAACAATGGTCATTTTTTGCAACACCTCGCTTGTAAAATGCATGTATGCTGGTGCCAGTGTAAATTTTAAAAGACACGTTAGCAACGCAATGAGTGCGTTCACAGAAAGTTTGTAACACTTGTGAGTCCACTTTCAAAAACACTGGATAAACTTAATTAGGAGAAAGAAAATCACAGTAGATGAATTTAGCCATGAGGACTGCGAGAACTGAACGTAAATAAAATTGCGCGGGCTAAAGTAAATGAAGGCGAACGATAGATAGGTGGAGCGCGCACACAAGTACGTAGGTGAACGAACACTGAGCGAGTATAGTGCGGGGCGATTATAGGCGATCATTTATATTGTGTTGTTATCAGAAGCAGACGAGGGACGAGGCATCGCGGGTGAGCGAGGTGGAAGGTCGCGCTCGCGCACCCCACATGATAATAAGTATCCGTGCCTACCGACTAGGGGGTAATGAGTAGCTCTGATAATGTAGGGTCGCCACTGCCAAGCAAGGATAATGAAACCTGCAATACAGTTAAACCAGCCGAAACCCTACTGTGAGTAATTTAAGTGATATTGTGGAAAAACTAACGTTATGAAAGATGACCATTTTCTAGGGTAAGTATGTTAAGTTTAGCTTAAGGAATAACTTTTGGAAATAGAAAACAAAAAATAATAATTAAAAAGTCTGAATAAACTTTGACTGCTTTACCGTTGAAACATATAGTGCTATCACGATTCTGAGGAATCCCTCTTATTTTAAATACTAAAAAAAGGAGAAATGCCTTAGTCAAAACAAATATTAATTTAAGAAACACTCACGGAGAGAAAATCGCCAAAGGCAAAGCCAAAATTGTTAACCATCACAAAAATCACAAGAATGTTACATCAAGTGAGCACTTAAATAAATAACTTTTAAAACACGAGCAACGGTTCTATATATAGGTACGTGCCTACATAGAATCCATACCAAAAGAAGGCATGCAATATTATTATCAAAGTGACATTACGATAATAGATAATTATAAATATACGCAAATAATTTTATATGAGATCGTGCGTACTAATATGAAAAACAAGTATGTGCGTAACATGGGTTGGTATTCTTGGTATTTAATTTATTTGCGATAGCCTTATTAGTTACTGATGTGGGGTCTTCGTTATCAATCGATAAATCAATAAATCATACGAGTGGAAAATTCAGAAAATGAATACATAGTATGTGGAGCTTCATTTTCCAATACGTAGATGGTTTGACGCGGAAAAAAGTAATACCTGCCTACGCGTTTACTTATGTTAAATTCAGAAATGACGACATTTCAGTAGGTTGGTGACATCATTTTTTCAATTTTCATCAGTTTTTGACAAGATTTTTAGTATAACAATTTTACAATTAAATATTTACCTTAAAAAAATAGTTTTTGATTCTAGCTTGGCATAAGCAGTAAAAGTATAGTTAAGTGAAACAAGAGCTACTAAAGTAATACTTGCTAGGGTCAACGAAACAGCAGAATTAATTATTAATGAAATGTAAAACAATTCCAAAACTTTTCCATGCCGGTTCACAATTCAAATAATAATAACTAAGAATATTGATAAGGAAATCACATTAGAATTTGACTACTTTGGTCTTGACCTAAAACAGTTGTCATAAACCATACTGTTTCATTTTTACAGGACATCCTGTATTCATTAATTATAATGTGTGTTAGTTCATTATGAATCAGTTACATTTCCAATTTAAATTCATTATCTTTGTGTAATCTAGGCTAAGCAGTCAAGCTAGAAAGTATTTCATTTAGTACAGACAATGCAACAAAAAATAAAATGGGTGAAAGTGCACATATGGATAAAAGTTACCACAGGTGTTCCACAAGGTGGCATCCTCAGGCCACCCATGTCTAATTAAGGTATTGCAACCACTAAAATTATAAGAAAATCTAGTTGTTTCCCACAATTTCACCCGCGTCCCTTCGGAACTTCTTCCCGCATACGGATAAAATATAGCCTATGTCACCAAGGGATAGTGTAGCTTCCCAATAGTGAAAGTTCAATATAATCTTTTACTATATTAATTAAATTAGGTAACAATAGCTGTGTATGTATTATATTGCTAATTTAAGGCCTAATCAATATTTATTACAATTATTGAAAAAATATCAATATAATAGTCATTTTGGAAAATCTGGAATATTTGAGAACATTCAAAACGAAATCATAAATGTGAGAAAATTAGGCCTTATTGCACTACTCATTTTTGTAAGTTAATTGAAATTTCAGCTCTTAAGGGTTCCCAACAACTATCCTAATTTCAACTGACTTCGCAAAAAAGGGGAGGATCTCAATAATTATGTTGTTTGTATCATTTATACATGAATATTATTTTTATATGAATACCTACTGTGGAGAGACTGAGCAAGTTTTTCCATTATTACATCATACTGCAAAAGCAGAATTCTTTGATGTTATTCGAACACAATTAAAATATATTCCATATTCTAAGAGTGATCATCCTTATACAATTTAAGACAGTTAAGCGCTTGTTCAAATATGGTCCGATAGTGAAATCATCAGAATGGTCTACTCTAAACAAATAAAGAGGTGGTCAAAGGTCAGTGACATGATACTGTGCGTTCATTGTTCTTATCAGATTGGAAGCTAATATAGGTCTTCATAGATATTAAAATGAGTAATTATTTCAGTTTTGACACAAATATTTTGAAGAAAAATTTAGGGCACACAAAATATATAAGTAAATTATATATTTTGTGTGCCCTAAATTTTTCTGGAGGAATTCTCAATACAGGTAGTCAATTTAATTATGTTTTTGTATAAAATTTGGTGTTTTAAGCAATCCCTTAAAAAAATATTGCATGAATCAATCTGTTCTAATATTGCAGAGGTAATGTTTTTGAGTTAATTACGCTGTAACAAAGACATTAATAATTGAGTGTCATAGCTTACATTTATCTAGGTGTGGATGCAGGTGAAACCATGTAAAACTGATAGTGTTGGATAAACCCAAAGACCTCATTTGACTTTAAAATATGTATGTTTTATCATGATGTAATGTTCTTAGTAAATTACTAGGTACTCTCATTTGTTATATTCATTTTCATATGTAGGTATTACTATTATTTATTGGGGCACAGATAAAATTAACAAGCTGAACCTGAGTTGACAGAATGTATGACTATAATTTAAATAGTTGGTAGATAGTGCACAGCCATTTTGAGAATGAGAATTGAACAAGACTGCGAGCCTATAGGTGCACCGATGCTGTTATTTTGTTTGTTCATGATGTATGGTGTTATTCAGCTTGGCGCAAATACTATATCTACTCATTAAGATAATTAACTTGTTATCTTTCCAATAATTATAAGTAAGTACTTAATGAATAAACAAAGATATTGAATACTTCCTTAACCTTATTGGTGAGTTGACCAGCTTCTGTATAGAGTTTTGAAATGTATGTAAATATTTAAATTTGGAAAAGCACGCGACTCCGTGGAACAACACTGGTCCTGATAAGGTCATAGAGGACGCGTTATCGTTGAAACAAACAACTCCGCAGGGGACCACTTACGTCGTTATCTCTAGAGTTCTGCAGGTCAGGCGCTGTGTCGATCGCCCATCCATTAGAAAACACCGATGCCGATTGCGACATATTATACTTTACCAATGTAGAACCAAAATATTACGCCGTAACCTCACTAACATTTTTACATTAGTTGGCGCTTAGATAAGGATTGTGCAACGATATAATTGGTTGCCTCCAATTTCACGGTGATTAATCATGTTTATTACCGTAATTATCTACTGATAGCAATCGAAAGGACAAGAGATTAATCAATTGTCTAATATAACATGTTTACAACAATTCTTGGGGAGAAGCAGGGGCATAACAGTCCCTACAATATTTTTTGTATGAGGTTTGAAATGTCATAGAAGTTCGTCACTTTGCGTTAGATGTCACTGTTTGCAATTTAAATAAAAGATTATTATATATATAGACAAACCGTGCAAACGGTTTTGCGGGGCATAGATTTATTATATATATTGAAATAAAAATTGTAATAGTAATAAATAAATAAATAAATATCCTACGGATTCTAAAGCATTTTTTAACTGTGGTGGAATAGTTACACGTTTCGCCGTACGCAGAAAAGTACGATATTTAATAATAATTCATAAATTAATATTAAAAAAAAGACTTATTAATAAGTATCAATAATTATTAAAAAAATTATGTTGTAGTGATTAACGATGTTTTCTCTTATTTAAAGCAATATTAATTAAGTAATTCGTATTCTTCAACATGTGAACTGAAACGTTTAGCCGCCATAAAAATCTGCATGACACGAGTCGACTGTCAATCTGTCAGACTCTTTTAAACTCCGCCGATGCTGTTATTTTTGTTTGTTCATGAATGTATGGTGTTTATTCAGGCTTGGCGGCAAATACTATATCTACTCATTAAGATAATTACTTTGTATGCTTTCCAAAATAATTATATAGATAAGTACTTAATGAATAAATCAAAGAATACTTGAAATACTTGCTTAATAACTGTCTTTATTTTATAGTGGTTGAGTTGACCGAGGCTTCTGTATAGAGTTTGATAAATGTATGTTAATAGTTTAAAAGTTTGGGGGGAAAAAAACCCGAAACTCAGAAGCACCGTGGAACAACACTAGGGTTCCTGATAGAGGTTCTAGAAGGACGCGTTCGTTGAAACAAAACTTAAACCTCGCAGGGGACCACTTATCGTCGTTATCTCTAGATTAGTTCTGCAGGTCGGCGCGTGTCGATCGCCATCCATTAGAAACACACGAATGCAATGCTGTCACATATTTAAGGGATGCCGTAGTTGCGACAATATTATATCTTTACCAATGTCAGAAACCAAAATATTACGACCGTACCATCACTACATTTTTTAACATTATGTGTGGCTGGCATTAGATAAGGATTGTGACAAACGAATATATTGGGTTGCCATCCAATTTTATACGGGTGATTATCATGTTATTACCCGTAATTAATCTAACCTGTTGATGGATGCATACGACAGGACAAGAGATTAATCAATTGTTCGTTAATAATAACATGTTTTAGCAAACAATTCTTGGGGAGAAGCAGGGCATAACAGGTCCTACAAATATTTTGTCATATTTTTTTAGTAGATTTAATGTGTAATGTTTTTGTATGAGTGTTTGAAATGTTCATGAAGTTCGCACTTTGCGTTAGAGTGTACTGTTTGCAATTTTAAATCTAAAAGATTATATAATATAAGTGGCAAACCGTGCAAAACGGTTTTGCGGGGCTAGATTATATTATATAATATTGAGTAGATATATGTGTAATAGTAATAAAATAAATAAATAAATATCCTACGATTCTAAAGCATTTTTTAACTGTGGGTGAATAGTTACACGTTTGCCGTAAGCAGAAAAGTACGATATTTAATAATAATTCATGAAATTTAATATTTAA
>NWSH02000019.1:4247798-4279009 GCA_002382865.2 Heliothis virescens
TGTGAATCCCGATGTAGAGTACTTTTCTCGAAAATACAGAGCAGTAAAGATAGACGAAAATAAATTTTAACTTGAATATTACTGACACGTATTATTTGCTAGAGTGATAGAAACAAACTAAATCATTGTCACCAAGTATGACATCATAACGCTGAAACTAGCGGTGCCGCGCCGCTAAAATTGGCGGTGCCGCCACTGCCAATTCTCGCGGCGCGGCGCCGCAACGCGGTTATGTGTTTCGGCCCTTACCAGAATTATAGACCCCTCTCCAACATTCTGGGGTTACAGAGAAAAAATACGCGTGAAGAAGAAATAAAAACGCCATGCTGTGGCTAATCTTGCGATGGGTGATAATTTTCTAGATAATTGGTGAAGATAAATAATACCTATATTTAGAGAAATATTAGCCAATTTAAAGTAGCTACTAGCTAGTGGTTTGCGCAGTGCGAACAGCATTCATACGAATATGAAACCAGTTTGTGGTTAAAGCGCAGTTAATTTGAGTGCAAATCAATCCGTCACAGTAATAAACTATATCCACAGTTTAAAAGACGCCATTTTCTTTCAAAAGAGTTGTTTACAAACATGTTTAATTGGGATTGTTTTTATTTGCTAATACTAGATCGAATTTCGTTCACTTGAGTCCTGCACATGCAACAAAGAACGTATTGGGTATGAATGTAAATGGATGGAGAGGAAGACCAAAGAAAAGATGGATGGATTGCCTAAAAGATGACACGAGTAAGAAGGGAGTGAATCTCAGTATGACGAGTAACACGGAGAAATGGAATCAGAAAACATATTGCTTCGACCCCAAATAAAATTGGGAACAGGGCAGAAAAATGGTGCTAAGTCCGAAACTTTAAGCAATGTGTACTTTGGGCTACAATAATACGTTATGTTACAATAATTATTTGCTGTTACAAAAATATAACACAGGATTCCGGTTAAAATGCATTTTATCAAAATTTATCTAATATTAAAAATGCAATCAGCGCATTCATGATTTTAATTAGTTAATACATTGGTACCTACATATTTTATTAATTAATTAAACTGATTACCTTCCGCATATTTTCCGCGGCGATATGTATCGAGGAAATGATTATTTCCTTACCTAACATTAATATTTGTACTGTTTATATTCTCTTAAAATACTTTTTATTTAAATACTTGAATAATTAAAAAAAAATAATATTTAAGGGAGTTTAGCAAACATGACTTTTTTGGTCATTTTTATAGATAATGGTAATTGGTAAGGAACTCGCGAGTCTGACTCGCACTTGGCCGTTTTTTATGCAATTTTTATATTGACGCATAAGTATGTTACCTATTCGACGTTACTTCTAAAGTTATTATTATCACATCACAATGGTATCATTGTTATAATATTGAGGAAGGAAAAATACCTATTTCAGGACACAGAAGTGGTTTGTCTGGTAATCCCGAGAATTTTGATAAGCCAACTACATAATAAGAATTTCTGATAGCCTTCATAAGCTTCTCTCCAAATCTTCACGAGGAGTAAACATCTAAATGAAGATCATGTTGTTAGGAAGGTTTTGAGCATGAATGTGGGTGGATATTGTGGAAGGGGACGACCAAAGAAACGATGGATGGATTGTGTGAAAGCGGCTAGGTAGAATGTGACTTGTGAGACGACGGCAATTAGAAGAGTAGGTACCTATGGAAGAAGAAAACATGCTGCACTGACCACATATAAATTGGGATAAGAGCAAAAAGATGATAATAAATATCTAAATATTTACCTTACGTAGCTTTAGATAGTCAACCCTTTAATAGCTAGGAAGTTATTAAGACTTTCAACTTAGCGTAGGTAACTCATAAAAGTAAACCGACCAAAAACATAAAAGTCTCTCTATGAAATCTTTCTATTGTAAAAAGTATTGAGATCTCATAGAAACCAAGTTCTATTTTGCTGTTAAAATCAATAGATATTAGTGCCGGTGTCAAGTTTTCTTTATGATAATAAAATACAGCGACTGCAATGAGCACAAATTGAAAAGCTTCGATTAACTGCTCAGTAGAATGATTGCGCAAATTCTACTGGGATTCCTGAATTTCAGTAACGATAGTATACGGGTGGTTCTACCTAAATATAATTTAATTATATACTTAATATTTTTTAATTGTTTAATACCTACAGAGTTATTAATGTTCAAAACGGGAAACAACATCGCCATGTCATACAATTCGCTGTATCAACGGAGAACTGACTGGAAGCCCAAGGTCATACTGATAAGAAATGAGCGAATAGTTTATTATAGCCACTGCCGCTTAGTTTCAGCTCAATTATTACATTACAGTCTGATGTTTATATAATAACAAATGTTAAATTACGTCGACACTGTTTTTATTGATATGCAGGTCTGTAAACAATCTGTCTTGTGTCGGTTAGGCTCATATATTCCAGAGAATTTTACTATATTCTTTTCATTATTATTTTTGTTTAACTATGTTTAAACTTTGGTATTTTTAGTCATATTGTATCAAGTTTATTATATCTTGCAGAAAAGATAAATGGTAATGTTCCCGGTTGACACATTTCATTTGGAACTTAATAGGTACCTATACTTGTTTTGTTATGATTATGACTCTTGTCACGAAACACATGATATGTACAATAATTTTCATTTTTTTTCAAATCTATGTATAGTATAATAATTTATGTTGGTACAATAGCTATCAACTTTTAACTTAACAGAAGTTTCGAAATAGTAAATTATTTGACCGCTTTATCATAGAAATAAATTAATATTCATCACGTTCTTTGCCACTAAAGTAAGCGATAGAATTGTCTCTCCGTGCCTATAGTGAAGTAACAGTGGATTGATACGTGCAATAACAGCTGTGCTAATTAAATGTGCCCGTTTGTTTACGTACTCAACTGCTTGGAAGAGCACTGTATTGGTAGTCATGAAACGTTCCAAAAATGTACTTTAAAATTGGTCGCCATCTAGAGTTCATCTTGAATATCAGTAAAATCATTTCCAGCCCAAGTTTATTCAATAAATATATATGGTTTTAAGGATGGGCTTGTCGAGGAAATGGTGGTAATACATAAACTTCTACCCCGTTGCACCCTGGGGGACTGTAACTTTTCCATTTTCCTAATAGGATAATGTTTTTTCCAGGTTCTAGGTTTATTGTTTTCCGTAAGATGACAAAGTAATGATAAAATAATAAAACACAAGCTTTATGCCGTGGCTCTGTTCTAGAGATTTTACTAAGCAGTAAATTAGTAAGCATAGTATGACACTAGTATACATTTTATATTGTTTGTCTAGTCATTAATGATGACCGAATCCTAATGCCAATGAATCAACAACAAATTATTGAGAATTTAAATGAAATAATCGAATCTTCCTGTAACAATACGTAGTAAACCACCAAAAACTAACTCATGCGCACGATGAAGCTGACGTAATCAGCCAAGGATTCGATCGTGACTCAGAGTCCGGTATGTCAGACGTTGTAACCTTAAAAAAAGTTCGCATGCTCTCGCGCAACCTGCTTTAGAAGGAAGCGCCGATTTTCAGCTACTTTTAAGTAACATTTATTTTGTTACCATGCCACTACAAATTCCTGCCTTGTCGGCTACATTTGGCTCAACCACGAAGGTTTTTGAATTTTAATTTGTCCCACCGATTCCCTTTCATTAATATTCCGAAGCGTTATCTAATTTGTGTTTCAAGTTTGAGGAAGTGATATCTTGTAAGCAACGTCCTGTATTAACTATGTTGCGCTGTCATCAAAAAATGGTGTACGCCAAATAAGCAAAAGGTAGTATGTGTACATTGAAACACAAGTGGATTCAACGTTACTGCTATCAACAACAGATTTCATTTGTAGAATTCCCAACATCGAGTTATGAACAATACATCAGTATCACTATTTACTATATTCAATTAATTAACTCCGTTGCTTGTTAGTATTATTATCAATCTAAAACAAAAGGTCATTGGGTGAATTAGGTTGGTTCGATAGCTACGGCAGCTATCAAATCGTTATTTTGGTACTAAAATAACTGATTTCTCTGATATGCAAGCATCAAATCGTTATTTTGGTACTAAAATAACTGATTTCTCTGATATGCAAGCATAATAAGTAAAAACTGTTTGGTAACAAAATGAATAATCGAATGATTTTGCTTTGAATGTTCACATTCATGTTGCGTTATTTGATCCTCCCCTTTTTAAGCTCGCTCCTGACATGGGCAGATGTGAAACGAGGCCAAGAAGCATAAGATTGCGAATATCAATACTGCTGTAATGATATTAAAGTGTTCATTCACTACTAATCGCCATACAACCATACACGGAGTGTTAACAAAAACGTTTGTAGCCATAAATAACTATGATTCAATGTCAACGGCTCCAGTCTTTTGAAGCATGGAGTGCGTCCTCGCGGTTACGTCAGATGATTCCTACAGCACTAACAAACATAAGGAAATTCAGCGTTTTCTGGGAACGATGACTGACCGTTATATGTATTTATATTGGTATTATGATTTCAGGTAAATCGTATAAAAATATCCAGTTTTACAGGTCATCGTCAACAATGGCTCCAACATTGACTAGTAAGGGGACAGGAATGGGGTCACCGTGCGAGGCCAACTGACAGACGCGGTCAATGCAATGCAACCAGTATATTGATTTGCAAAAATGGGGATAATTTCAAGTTTAAACGTAAATTAATTCTTATAATTTGCTTAAAGTAAGGCTGTATTTTGCATTGCCACTAAAACGACTTCGTCAGGTGAAGTAATACTATTTACATGGATCATATTTCATGTTAGGCCACACAAGTTGTAATGTGATCTACATCTTTTTGTTAATCTATGTACCCACCTATCTTAAATTACACAACAAATTACAATGTTGCTTGTATAAACAAGCTAAATCAGAATACCATGTTTAAATTTAACTACACAAGAGAAATTTGGTCAAGTGTCAATCTTGAACATATGGCTGGGTTGAAAGTGGCCTGCATTTAAGCCATATAAATGAATCCTGCGTAAAGGCCATACCTTATAAGGTGCGGTACTGTGTGTTGTAACAGAACCGAGCCTTATATGAGTCATCGTCTCGGTGAATTAGTATAAAATAAATTCTTTTGAGCTAATTGAACATCTGTTTCGTCCACCTTATTTGCGAGGGTTAGAATATTCGTAAAGGAAGCGATTCGTGACTAATCCACATTGAATTTCACAAACGTTATCAATTTACAGCAGAAACAAGAATGTGTACTTATCTAATTAATTTTCCCGGTGCACACTATCATACGCCTTATTATGTATTTAGTCTTATTGAAACTAACTGTAACTCCGTAATTAGAAGAAGAGAGTAACTAATACATATAAACGTCCGTCCGTTTGACCTGCATACTCGTTTTACTGATAAGGCGCATAGCCTCACGTACCTGTTTGTCAGTCGGAAAACATAGTTATTTTGGTATTCATCGAAAAAGCGATTGATGAAATATAAATTTTAAAGAAAACTTTCCACCTGAGCGCTAAGGACGGGACAAAAAGTGTTCTAAAACCGGTTGTATCCATGTTAACTGATCTTCCTTGACCTACATGTGAGACCGGTGCGACCGCTGCCAGGAAGAAAGGTGTCCTGACTATAATTACAAGACCATAAAAGTAAAAAAAATTACAGATCTTGGGTAGATTCTGAAGAAACGGAACGAAAATTATCTGTACGCTTTGGATTGGGTTTTTTTATGTGGAGAGGAGGCATAATTAATATTTATTTAGTTACGAAAACGACAAGGCTCGGTTGGCAGAGCGTTGCTGGAGCAATGACCGTTTAGGGTCGTTTACTCTGGAGATGGTAACTTTAGGTGAGAAATTCATGCTTGTACCCATGCAACATAATAAATAACTATAGATGTATTTCATTGTCAATTTTCTTTAATAATCTTGTTTCATGACAGTTCAGTTGTTTATGTATTTTTAATTTTACGTGTTCCAAGATAATGATGTTTGGAAATATTTTAGTTATTGTAATTTTGTAATTTTGTAATTATTATATAAGATCCAAAATTTAAATATTTCATTCGAATATGTTATGTAGTACCAGCGTGCTTTTATTCCTAAAACAGAAGTAGAGAACGAAAAATAACAATTCAAGATCTATTTATAGAACAATGAAGCTGTTAGATACGTCCTTTATGAACAAAATGTCACAATAGACAATAAAATAAATTGCTTAATTAATGGGACGCGGCGATCCACTCACCTCGAACTCTGTTTAAGGACTGCAAGCATTGACATTCGTGTTAATAATAAAAACAGCTTTTTTATATTTAGCAATATTTTTTTTGAAAAAATGCGATTAATGATTCATCTGTCTTTAACCTTGCTTCAATGCAAACTTGTGATGCGAGTATACGTTACTTGTATTTTAATGCAAAACAACGCCATTTGTATACAATATACGCGCCTATCTACTTAAAATTTCCTTGGAATGTAGATACATAGCATAACCTTTATACTAAACACTATTGTTTAGTTGTTACAGTAGGTAGGAAGGTTCCATATGTAATAATGTTTATGACAAGATGTAATTAACCTTATTTTACTGTGAAAGCGTAATACAGAATGAATCATACGAAAGTTGATTTATGTTTGTAAAGGTACCATATTCCCTCAGAATAATTTTCGACCCTAACAAAATAGTCGAGTTGGGAACACACCGGATCAACTTTGAATCTCGATTCGTTTTTTGTGCGGCATATAGAAATCTGTTTTCTTTTTTTATAAGTACTGGACGGGTTTGATTCATCTGTTTATAGTTACAACCACGTGTATAGAATATCTGTACCTACTTTAAAATTCAGGGTAAGGTAAGTGATGTTTGGGGCGCATACTTAATTTGGCCCTTGTCCAGCATCAAGAAATATTCATGTTCCAAGCTAGGTGTCTGTCAAGTGTACCTATAGGCCATAATATGTAGGTACCTACCTACTTACCTGCTTAAACCACAGACATAATAAGAAGGTAAGTAGATATAATGTAGATACACATGAGAAATACGGAACTAAGCAAACACATTATGTGTGCCTGTCGCCGCCAGTTCTTACTCAAGACCATCTGGCCCTTGTATCTCAACAAACGAGGTCACACCATCTGTTCCCATAACTAGGTCACGGCTGAGTCCTTGTAACACAATTCTGGACCTCAGCATCCCGAATCAATAATCTAGCCGTACAACGCGACCTGTTTACGAAGAGCCACTCCCACATCACACTATAAAATACATTTGCACTATCATACATGGTCGGGTTATAGCTTGAAAATCTCACAAGTTCAACTTACCTTTCTCTGAGCCTCCGCGGCAAATCCTGACTTGGCAGCCCTGTTGTTGGCCATGTTGAGTGAACTATCTAACAGCTAGCTATTATAAATAATAAATTAAATCACTGACACGGGTGTTCACCGTGAAGTCACTGTGTACAGAATGTAAACAGGCGCGCGGGTCAACACGACACGACCAAGTCACACGGAGTCCGATGTGTGAATGTGTGCATGAATGACATCATGCAGCGCCGCGCGGTGCCGGCCGGCGCGGGCTCTAGGCCTGCGCGTGCTTTGTCGATAAACCGAACAAATCCAATAAGAAACACATTAGAATTTGATTTAACGATTACTTTTGATTGAATTTTCAATTAATCACTAATTAACACTTTTTTGAATGCAATGGAATTCAAACTAAGTGGAAATTTGATGTTGGGTAGTAGAATTTTATAGATTTTAGGAAAGAAGCGATTGTAATATCAACAAACTACGACATTCAAATAAATTAAAATTTACATGTCATTATGACACTACTGCAAAATAATTATGTTTATTCTTTCGAAAAGAGTTTCTATGCTTTAATAATAGTAGGAAGCACGCTTATAGCCAAGGTTTATGTAATTTAAATGGCTACCTGAATTATGGTCAGTTTCTGAGCACCTTTATCGGTGGTTTATCTATTCATTTTCCCTTAAAAATGAATAGATAACCTTTCGATAGCGAGACTCAGAAACCGGCCATTACACATTCATTCTAATCTATTACAATGCTACGGCTAATTTGTAGCGAAGAAGTTAGTTGGTTCAGCAAATACCCCTCTATTATAAGATTGACTGTTGTCTGTCTGTGGTTGTTCCGATTTGGATGCGGTTTTTTCTAGAAAAGTTGGTGTTCCTATTTCAGGTTTTTAAGCTAAATATTTATAATACTCACTTCTGGTCTAATACTTACTTACGCCTATTTCGAGAAAACGATATTACTGAAATAAAAACAAAAACGACTATCGATACCACGTAAACCCATCACTAAAAGCTCGAAATGTAAAACGAAAACCAAGTAGGGAACACAATGAGAGCGAACAGGTCGGCGACATAACCCCATCTCTGTCTAACGTCTCGTCGAAATGGCGGCAACCGGCTGGCAGCAACTTACGGAGTGATCCGACCTCAAGTAAGGAGTCTGGGGCTTACCACACGAATTTGTCAAATTTTACCAATCAAACATTAACCTTCCACTATTGTGATAAGGCTGAAAATCTATTGAAGAAATTTTACAGACGGAGGTAGGTTGATGATGTGCTGGCGTTTGTACGATGCGTTTTGAGTGCACAACAGCCTAACGCCACTAAACCTTCTAACTTATGCATTTCCACGAAGCTAATGAACTAGGTTTTAGCTTCCTTGTTCGTTTCTAGGAGACCTGTAGAATACTTAGTTTATTTTGGTGTCCACATTAAAATGCAGACAACAGTTTAAAAGTTTTAAAAACTATTCGAAGACTGGATTTTTGTGGAGTATATCGACATGTGCTCGATATATTCGTAATAAACTACCTTCCTACTAGGTCTGAACAATAATAGACGCATAAAATACTATTTGATATGCCGTGAAAGCGATTAAGCACGTACAGGCGGCCTCTAACGTAATAATGAAGCATTCTTCCAAGATCAAGTTGTACCATTCATTGCTCCTAACTCCGATCGCTTTAATAAAACCGGTTGGATCAACAAATCGAACAGGCTAGACAGTGCAATCCTTTTTACCTTAAACTACCTACGCTAGCTTCCTATAAGCTATCTATCCGTTGATTTCTCTACTACAGATTGAATTTTGACCTCAGCTCCATACAAGTAATGCCAAATTCCTATCCCTAGTAACCAAATCGGCAGACAGATAGGTTATTGAATTGCACAGTTAAACTATTTAGAAAGTGATAAGTATTAGACTATCCATGCACTTCGAATACCTACCAATAATAAATTTTAATGCAAGTATGTATGTATACCAATAAATTAGGTACCTATAAAATTAGTAATGCATGAGTATTTAGTAGAAACGGGGTTATTGAAATATGTATTCTACTGTAATACAAATAAGGTTTAAAATTGAATGTTAATGAGGCGGTTCTGATAAAGACGGGGTGCCGGTAACGATGTTTAGTCGTTATTCTCCTATCTGACGTCATTCTGTGATTATGTATGTCCCTTGTATCTTCAGTGTTGTATTGTATACTACATCATGTGTATATTTAGATATTATGTTGGTTGTGCGACCGGCTTTATGTAACTTATGTATGTAGGAACGACAGCACAATAAGTTACCACAATCTGTCAAATTTTCGCAATACATTTTCAACCTTATCACAAAAGTGAAAGGTAAATATTCGATTAGTAAAAATGACAGATTCGGATAGGTTGACCTGCTGTCGTCTGTACCAAAGTATGGTTTTAAATAATCTCATCTACCTATTTAATTATTATTTGGCGCTGCTTATTTTTTTTCAATTCAAATAAAATAAATCAATGACAACTATTCACTTCAGTCGATTTGTATGCTATAATTAAATTGTTATAATCATAATAGATATAGGTACACAGATCGGTAGCTCAAATAGTTATTTCTATTCACATGACTATTACTATGGATAGTATATCGATAAACATTTAAACAATTAATTAATATGTATTTTTATAACTGATAACATTTTTATTAAGAGCCAAGTTTAAAAATAATAATAGGATGGAGATAGAAACCTTTAAGTAAGTNCATTCATTCTAATCTATTACAATGCTACGGCTAATTTGTAGCGAAGAAGTTAGTTGGTTCAGCAAATACCCCTCTATTATAAGATTGACTGTTGTCTGTCTGTGGTTGTTCCGATTTGGATGCGGTTTTTTCTAGAAAAGTTGGTGTTCCTATTTCAGGTTTTTAAGCTAAATATTTATAATACTCACTTCTGGTCTAATACTTACTTACGCCTATTTCGAGAAAACGATATTACTGAAATAAAAACAAAAACGACTATCGATACCACGTAAACCCATCACTAAAAGCTCGAAATGTAAAACGAAAACCAAGTAGGGAACACAATGAGAGCGAACAGGTCGGCGACATAACCCCATCTCTGTCTAACGTCTCGTCGAAATGGCGGCAACCGGCTGGCAGCAACTTACGGAGTGATCCGACCTCAAGTAAGGAGTCTGGGGCTTACCACACGAATTTGTCAAATTTTACCAATCAAACATTAACCTTCCACTATTGTGATAAGGCTGAAAATCTATTGAAGAAATTTTACAGACGGAGGTAGGTTGATGATGTGCTGGCGTTTGTACGATGCGTTTTGAGTGCACAACAGCCTAACGCCACTAAACCTTCTAACTTATGCATTTCCACGAAGCTAATGAACTAGGTTTTAGCTTCCTTGTTCGTTTCTAGGAGACCTGTAGAATACTTAGTTTATTTTGGTGTCCACATTAAAATGCAGACAACAGTTTAAAAGTTTTAAAAACTATTCGAAGACTGGATTTTTGTGGAGTATATCGACATGTGCTCGATATATTCGTAATAAACTACCTTCCTACTAGGTCTGAACAATAATAGACGCATAAAATACTATTTGATATGCCGTGAAAGCGATTAAGCACGTACAGGCGGCCTCTAACGTAATAATGAAGCATTCTTCCAAGATCAAGTTGTACCATTCATTGCTCCTAACTCCGATCGCTTTAATAAAACCGGTTGGATCAACAAATCGAACAGGCTAGACAGTGCAATCCTTTTTACCTTAAACTACCTACGCTAGCTTCCTATAAGCTATCTATCCGTTGATTTCTCTACTACAGATTGAATTTTGACCTCAGCTCCATACAAGTAATGCCAAATTCCTATCCCTAGTAACCAAATCGGCAGACAGATAGGTTATTGAATTGCACAGTTAAACTATTTAGAAAGTGATAAGTATTAGACTATCCATGCACTTCGAATACCTACCAATAATAAATTTTAATGCAAGTATGTATGTATACCAATAAATTAGGTACCTATAAAATTAGTAATGCATGAGTATTTAGTAGAAACGGGGTTATTGAAATATGTATTCTACTGTAATACAAATAAGGTTTAAAATTGAATGTTAATGAGGCGGTTCTGATAAAGACGGGGTGCCGGTAACGATGTTTAGTCGTTATTCTCCTATCTGACGTCATTCTGTGATTATGTATGTCCCTTGTATCTTCAGTGTTGTATTGTATACTACATCATGTGTATATTTAGATATTATGTTGGTTGTGCGACCGGCTTTATGTAACTTATGTATGTAGGAACGACAGCACAATAAGTTACCACAATCTGTCAAATTTTCGCAATACATTTTCAACCTTATCACAAAAGTGAAAGGTAAATATTCGATTAGTAAAAATGACAGATTCGGATAGGTTGACCTGCTGTCGTCTGTACCAAAGTATGGTTTTAAATAATCTCATCTACCTATTTAATTATTATTTGGCGCTGCTTATTTTTTTTCAATTCAAATAAAATAAATCAATGACAACTATTCACTTCAGTCGATTTGTATGCTATAATTAAATTGTTATAATCATAATAGATATAGGTACACAGATCGGTAGCTCAAATAGTTATTTCTATTCACATGACTATTACTATGGATAGTATATCGATAAACATTTAAACAATTAATTAATATGTATTTTTATAACTGATAACATTTTTATTAAGAGCCAAGTTTAAAAATAATAATAGGATGGAGATAGAAACCTTTAAGTAAGTACTTATGATAAAATCAGTTATCTAAACAGCGATTTCAAATGAAACTTCGTTATTTAATAACTGACCAACTGACGAAACTATTCAAAAAGACTTTACAGATTCACATACTGGTTCTGCCATCTCTCTTATTCAACTAAAACTATATGCGACCTTGCAACAAGGCTATTTTCCTTTTTCCAGTGGCAATGTAGGTTGAGTTGTTTAGCCAGCGAAGCCTGTAATAGTGTATTTCAATCTCTATAGATGGCGCTCTAACAAACTTCAAAAAGCGAACACTGGCCACCTACAAGCCAGCCATTCTAATAAACAAACATGCCAAGTTTTCTTGACATTGAAAATTAGTTCAAAAAAACAAACAGAAAAATTATGAAACACCAAAAATTTTAGTGGAAATGTAAGCAAAAAAAAATCCGAAAGCACGATATACATTAGCAAGGGTGGCTCGGCGCGGCACCAAAGTTTTTATGCAAAAGAAAAAGAAGAAGATCAAAATGGATTGTCGCTCGAGAAGGAATCGGCGGCGAGCCCATTCTTGCAGTCTCCCGAGATGTGATACCGTAGCGCGATGTTCAAAACCTTGGAATTTTATGTGTAACTTAACCAGCTTCCTAATATTAACAAGTCTTCTAGGAGTCATATACCTGATGCTGGATCATCATTGTGCCACTTGCAGCTCAAAATGTGATTTGAGGAATATTAATAAGAGCATAGAAGACATTGCGGTAATTATTTTTAGCTTTTAACAACTTGAAAACAGATAGTACCCACTGACCGGCTTTTGTATTTCAGAGGAGGATAAATAAATGTGATCATTGATAAATAATTTTACGGGTTGTATTTAATGATGGGAATACCAAATCAATATACTCATTACACACGTAAGGCTGACGCCTAATTTGCGATCCTTATCGTGTGAAGTGTAATTTTCCTATGTCGAATATTTTTTAATATTTCAGATTTATATTTTAATGTACAGTTAGCACGATTTATTTGTTTTCTAAAATCTTTGTTTAGTTGACAACTGAATTCATAATGCATGTTTTGTTACAGAAAAACCTGGTAATCATGAAAAACAATTACTACGAATTAGAACTGAAGATATCCCGGTTTTCTCAAGAAATACCGAAGTTAGAAGGTCAAATCGATATTTTAGAAGCTCTGGCAGCTGCTATCGAGGGTAAAGAAAGTGGTTGGGATCCAAATCCAAGGCCTATTCCTGTACCTCCAATTCCACACAATGTCCATGTGTGTATAAACAAGCCTCCAAACGAATTACGGAAGAATGATTCTATCAAATGCACCTGTCCGAAGAAGAAATCAGCTCAAGTCAAGTACTGACTAGACGATAAGCATTAAATGAAATACGCAAAAGAAAACATGTCCATACTTTAGATGATTTATTAAAAATAAAGTAAAATGTTTCTTCTATTTTCTCTTCAATTATCACTTTTACCTCAAACAATATCTGAAAAATATTTCACATGTTTGAATGAATAATTTGGAAGAATTTATTCAGCTGAGGGGGTAATAAATTGGTTCAGATTTGTTAAATAATCCTAGCCTAGATTGTCGACAAACATGTCTGCAATGCTCCAAATCTTTGTAACATTCATTAGGAATGGCAATGTGGTGGGTGATTCGATCGGTTGTAGTCTGATCATCTGTTGTGGTTCCCGTCTCTGCTGGAGGGTTCTTTGTATTAGTCGTAGCGTTTTCACCCAAAGGTCCTGTAGCCTTGTGTTCATAGCCATAAGGTTCAAATTGCTTATTACTTTCCGTTATGACTCCTACATTGTTTTTCGTTTGATTTGCTTTTGTTATGAGGGTTTCAACTTGGAGAGTATGAAGTCCTTTATGACTTAAATTATTGTATGTGCTCTTACATCTGGGTTCGTGCTTCTTGTCTAAATATTTATGGTTTTGGTCAACCACTATAAACAATTCTCTCAGTTCAGTGTAGAGACTATCGTACGCCTTGCCTATGTTTGTGATCGTGTCCTGCAACAAAGGTAATAAGCCCTGCTTTTTATAAGTTCCTCTTTTCATAATCATTATAACGCATATAATTACTAGCTTCCACCAGCGGCTTCAGTCGCATCCCGTGGGAACTACTCCGCGCACCTGGATAAAAAGCCTATAGCCTTCCTCGATAAATGCGCTATCTAACACTGAAATAATTTTTAAATCGGATCAGTAGTTCCTGAGATTAGCGCCTTCAACCAAACAAACATACTCTTCAGCTTTATAATATTAGTATAGATTTACCTTCAGCGAGTGCAGACTATGTTTCATCGTGATTAGTTCATTTTGTATGGTATATTTTTCCCAGAAGTTTATACTCAAATGACCAACTAAAGCAAACATTGCGAAAAAGAGGACGGTGTCGACACACACGGTTTTTAACGATTTATTTAGGACTGGCGGCATTTTGGGTTACATTTATTGCTTAGAAACAATTTTTTAAATTATTTTATCAATTTTTTTAATACTTGTGAATTTTTTACGTGTTTTTTGGTCATTTCCATTTTTTCATCTTGACATGTTTTGTCAAGATTTATTATGGTTTCATAGACCATAGATTTAGCATCGCACTCATTGGTTCCGACAAGGATCTTATACTAAGGCCTGAAACTGCTTGAAGCGGGCACGGTCGCGGTTTGCATATCTACAGAAAATGGTACTTACCCCCTATATGGATCTTTGTTAAAGTGGCGCAGGCCTTGAAATGTATTTCCTAGTAAAATTATATCAGCAAACAACATATTGAATACATATTTAGAAAAAAAAATCATCAATTCTAGACTTTCTTCATACTAATTCACCTAATTATTACAGAATACTGAAACTCCTTTTTTTGTGGGAAATAATCAAATCTCCGCTGTGAGTGCAGCGTACGAGAGTGTTAGACTTTAACTAAAATCCACCATGTTCCTTCTAGCTAGAACCAAATGTACCAGGGCTGCGGTAGCTCCTTCGAACAATTCCGCAGGGCTCTGAAACTCCTATTGTCACGTTTTTATCTTCATACTAGCTTCCACCAGCGGTTGTTCTCGCGACCCGTGTTAACTGCTTCGTGTATCCGTATATAAATCATAATCATATTTTTAGGTACCTACCTAATCATCATCATCAGCCTTTTTATCGTCGCTCTGCTGAGCACAGGCCTTTCTCCCGCAGAGAAGGGATTGAGAGTTAATCACCACGCTTGCTCAATACGTGTTGGTGATTTCAGACTTTCCAGTACGGTACCTCTCGATATTTTCCTTCTTATGTGGGACTTGCACCAATTAAAAATTTTGCCATCACGTCCAACTCCAAGAGTAGGGCCATATCCCAGCCCACTCTCTTTTAGTAAGAAACCTAGTTTGTCACACTTTATCGCTAAAACTGCTAAACCGACTGGATCCAATTTGGCATGGAGATAGGTGGCACCTTGGAGATAGACCTTTTCACCCGGGTGCCTGGCGTAGTTGTCGGCGAAATTAAGTGTGATCATGCCACATTATCTAATATTACCTACATAACTAAAATGAAAACAACAGTTTCAATTTTTTTAGGTTTATTATTTGTTGACATTGGATTTAAGTTGCATTATTTGGTTGTAGTTGACACTCACAGCGGGCTTAGTTGTGGCTGTTCATTTATTTTCGCGTCGAACGAGTCGGTGTAGACGTACGACATGAGGGTGATTTCCTGCACCAATAAATTATATTTTATATCTCATAGAATGAAGGCTGAAGTGAGGAAAATACTAACAAAAGAAACCTTTTAAATGTGGAAGTCATGCGAGTGTGGTATGCATTCCATGTTACATAGGTGAACCATTGCAAAATATCGGAACTATGCCTGAATATTTTTTGATCTACATGCATTTGAATAAGTGGTTCTTTTAACACATTTTTAACACCACGTAAGTATCAAAGACCTGTGACCTTCCTTCTTTGAATCCTTCATAAATTGTTCTCGATTCTCAACCTAACATAATGCATAGTCAAAGAGAAATATCAATAAAAAGTAGGTATACTAGAAATTCTTGCAAAGTTCTCTAGAGTTCTCAAAAAAGCAGCAAAGTTTTCTTCTTTGAGCTCTTCTTTTTGTTTTCAAGTATCTATAGAGTTACCTATTTGCTAGATTTTCTCTGTAAGGCTGTGACAACTGCGATTAATTGTCATTCTATGCAATAGTAAAAAGTAAAAAATAATCAGTCTAATAAGCAGACCTTATGGGAGGCGTTTTTATTGGGGAAGAAAATACGCCGAAAGAAACCCATTTTTTGTTCAACTTGGACCGGTTCCGATTGTGTAGTTCGCATGCAATGGCTGGTGCAGACTGAGAGGTCTTGCACCCTCCTTTTTGACTGAAATAATATTCAAAATAAACTCTGTGAATACAAGCACAAACATACAAGCATATTTGACAAGATACAATACCTTCTAGCGACCTAATACTAACAGTTTCCGTGGTGTCATCATGCATGTTACAGTGTAGGTAACAGATCTCATCAGCGACTGTCAGACATGCTACTTCTGCACGTTTGACATCGTTCTGAAAACAATTGGTTTTAATCATCCCCAACACCCTTCATATTCTTGAAACCGTCCCGTCTAATCTAACTTTGGAGAGGTCGTTATGCTGAAATCACTTACCGACATTTTACTCAAAACTTTCTTCATGGATTTGAGCTCGTGAGTGGCGTGGAGTTTCTGCGTGATATCGGGTAGGAGGAAGCTGAGTATGACCACTATTATGACGGTGATGACAGCGAGGTAGTTCCCGCTTAGTGCGTAGTAAAGCGTCCAGATGTAGTTGGAGGCTTTCTTCGTGAACCGCGCAAATTCACTATGCCCTGCCGGACCAACGATGATTTGGGTGACGGTGTGAATTGGCATGTTTGAACGGGACAAGCAGCAACCTGGTTTTTATTACAAGATTTATATATTTATGTCTAGGTTCAAAATATAGATCTGCTGTAAAAAAATATGCCATTTTCGTTAAAATATTGTGATTATTAAGATCAGAAATCGCAACACAAATCGTGGCTTACCAGGGAAGTTCTGCTGCTTCGCCATATTTTTTAGTATGATGTTAAGTGTTATGGTATTGAATATTTAAAAAACCATTTTTGAAGGGCCAGAATTTGTATGAACTGTTGACAGATATTGAGTTACCATAAGCTATGGGATTTATTTTTCTTAAAAAGGTACACGCATTAGTGAAAACGTTTTGCTGACTATAAAGAGGTGATGCTTCATGAATTATTTGTAGTTTGATCTTACTGTGAACTTATTGGAATGAAATCTAGCTCGACAGCTAGGCGTCTTCGTGCACTTAACTATTTACTTTAATTAACAGTTTGATACTCTTAGTTCGGTTTTTTATTTTTACTATTTATGGAACCAATCATAACTTTGTTACGTGTACTTAAGTTGGTCTATTTGGAAACGTGCCCAGGACCTCGTGAATCGCATGTAAGTATGTAAAGGGCCATGGTGATCGGAACAACTACCTGGAAGCCTCCAGGTCCTCCTATCTTTTATTGACAGATTTTCTGAGACATATTTGAGACGAGTGTGGGTGTGTAGTCTGATTTCCTTGTTTCGTGAAGTTTTAACTCAGATCAATTTTACAAACAGGATTTCTTAAAATATAATTGAAATGACGATGAATACGAGTACATCGTATGAATTCGTAGCCTAACTAAAAGTTGATCGTCCATGGCCCTCCTAAAATTATACTGATTCCCTCAAGAACAAAACAACGTTTCATAAATAATCATAACTTTTTAGAATTACTTTTTATTTTGACGTTCACTAATACGAACAATGTTCTATAAACTACTAAATTAATAACAAGACACAAATATACTACAATATTATAATAGTACCTAACTTACAACATTCTATGCGCACGTTATGTTCTCAAAAACTATAGCATAATATATAAAAACTCACAAAAGAACAAAATGAATGAGGAGGCTCTTTATATTTTTACGAAAATTTCTCTTTGGTTGATGTCAATGCATTTTGATTTTTAGTTGTTTACTTTAAGGTTGTTTTTGGGTTGTTTCTTCAAGTTTTGTGGTCGTGTATCACCGTCTGTCATCTTCTACGCAGCAACTTGAGCAACAAGAGGATCGGGTAGCTATGTACTTTTTGCAAGGACGACTAGGGGACACATGATCTGGAAGAAGCAAAAAATTATTTAATATTTTGCCTTATCATGCCAATATGACCCGTAAAGGCTATGGGGTAGAGGTCATAGTAGACATCTCTAATATAATTTATCCATTGCGCTATTCCCTTGATAGGTAGCTATAGAAAAACCAAATGGAGAAGTAACAGACAAAACCTACACTCACAAAAACTTTCAACTTTATAATAAACTAGCTTCTGCTAGCGGCTTCGCCCGCTTAAAACTTAAAATCCTGTTTTTTCCCATTTTCGTGGGAATTTCAGGAATCCTTTCTTATCTCGCGTGAGAGTCTTAACCCTTCGAATGTCTTAAGTTGCACAGTGCGACATAAGAAAAATCCTCCTATCCTAACAATTACATAAGAAAAAAAATCTTACGTCGCATATATGTGCTACATAAAACATTTGGAGCCATTTTTCTCCAAATGTCTTATGGTATATTTTTTAATCATTTTTCTTATGTTGCACTTTGCACCTCTGTGCAAAATTTCAACTTTACAGGTTCACGGGTTTAGGTCCTGCGTAGATGAGTCAGTAAATGAGTCAGGACTTTGATTTTATATGTACAGATTTAAAAAAAATAGTTAAATGGTGAGGAGATACATACGTTTGGGTAAGCACCGGCGATTGCTCGATGGGTAAGTCCTGAAACATAAAATTGTTAAATAAGTATTTTAATGTATGTTGATGACAGTGAATGCTAGAACAAAATGACAGTCGGGGCAAATATGTTGTAGGGGTTAAAATTGCGTTAAGATATATTAATTAACTATTCTGCATGGAGACTAATGAAGTGTTCGGTGAACACCACTCGTTGGCACCAATAACTTCATTGAAACTGAGTCTCAAAACGGAACGACTCAATTACGAAAAAAATCGACGTAAGTACAAGGTCAGCCCTTAATTCTCCACTTCAGAGCTCTTCTCATTTCAAAATGTAACGAGTACCTACCTGCTCCTTCTACGTGCTTTAAGGCCGGATGAAAATTTTGACGTATTTAATTAGGAATATTAAGATATACAGTATGGGCTTCAAGAGTGGCGTTTTCAATTCGCTGTTCATACTCTAATATATTTATGTTTAATTTGAATAAAAAATATTTTTATTATCAAAGAAAAGGATTTTTTGAAATGAAATAAGTAGTTAATATTGGTAGATTCACCTACCTATTGGTATTAACTCCACGGCTGCATATTGGAAGACTAGTGTGACGAGGCTGGAAAAAGAGAATGGCTATTTATTTTACAAGAATCACAGTTAGAAGTGTGCAATAAAAGGGTACTTGTTTTTGTCAAACTAGCTGTTTTCCCGCGAGTTCACCCGCGCCCCGGGGTCCCGAATAACTTTCGTTGGAAGTTCCCAGACGGCTCTCGACATCTTCAACAATCATTGTAAAAACTTAACAAATTATATACGAGTAATCGAATATTTGAGCTTATTGCGAACTGACAGACAGACAGACGCTTTTTTTCTAAGGAGAGAAGATAATATAAAGAGATAGGTATAAATCCCGATTATGAAAAGCCGATAAGATACCAAAACATTTTACAAATTCAGCTTGATATATACTTATATTCGACTGTATTTTTGCGATAACACGAACCAAAAGGAATATGTAGAGTTTCTCAAACTGATAAAAAATTGCTATGCCCGGCATCAGCATGAAATTATTCACGTAATCCCCAGCTCCACGTTGGAAGGGTGAGTGTTTAAGTGACAAGAAGAAAAATGCTCTTCGCAACGGCTCAAAATGATTGGTTCGTGATGATATTCAATATAAAAAATTGCACGGCAGGCTTTCTTGTACAGGTACTTCAGTATTTTGTGGAGAGATGAATCGCTGTATACTTTACATTTATTTAGTACACAGAATACTATAGAATATCGTAAAAGATTCCTTAGTTTTGAAAAGAAAAAAAATGCGAAAATACTTCTGTCTGTCTCACTACCATGCCAAAACTACTGATCCGATTGAAATGAAATTCGGTGTACGGAATCTAGATATTGAAAAAGGACATTAGCTACTTTTTGCTCGGTCGTGGAAAGGTCTCTTGGTACGCGAGTGAAACCACGGGAACAGCTAGTATTTCATAAGTTAATCATGGACAATGTTTCATAAGAACAATGTACTCTGAGGAATGGTTTGTCTGTGTCAATATTGAATATGACCAGATGCACCTTGCAACAGCAACACATTCCCATTTCCCTCAGGACCGGTTCGTCAAAATTCGGTTGGGAGATCACAAACTGTGTCGATTGCCGACTGACAGTATTATCTAATTTAATAATATTATCAGTTTCTTTGATTTGAAAAGGTTCCTCTTCGTATTCTGAAGACATTTTTCTCTTTGGTTGTACTTTAACTTCGACCTCTGGTTTAACTTCGACTATTGGTTCAACTTCGGCTATTGGTTCAACTTCGGCTATTGGTTCAACTTCGACTATCGGTTCAATTTCGTCTATCGGTTCAACTTCGTCTATCGGTTCAACTTCGACTATTGGTTCAACTTCGTCTATCGGTGGTTCTACTATCGGTTTAACTTCGGGTTTTGGTTTAATTTCGGGTTTTGCTTTAATATCGGGTTTTGGTTTAGCCACGACTTTTGGTTTAACTTCGGCTTTTGGTTTAACTTCGGGTTTTGGTTTAACTTCGGGTTTTGGTTTAACTTTTTGTTTTGGTCTAACTTCAGCGATTGGTTTTGCTTCGATTTTTTGTTTAACTTCGAGTTTTGGTTTACCTTTGACTTTTGGTTTAACAGTTTCTATTATTTCAGTTTCTTCGTCTTCTGAAGACATTTTGCTATCGCTATCCTCCGGTTCTTTAGCTTTTGGTTTAGCTTTGGGTTTTGTTTTTTTTGGCTTTTTTTTGGGTTTGCTTTCTTTGACTTCGGGGACATCTGTAAAAAAAACAAGAAAGGAAATTGATCAGAAATTGGCAGACGCAAGCTGATATTGTGGAAGATCATAACTCTATAATAACTAAAGGTCTCAAAATCAAAGGTTTATGTAAAAAAAGTTTAGTTAGGTATATAATTTTTCTTATTGAGCCTATTTTAACAAACTTCCCTAAAATGAAGAAGTTCTTAATTCGGACGTTTGTGTGTTCTTTTTACAGTTGCTAGAGATATATTATCTAAAAAGATTATAATTTGGCATAAGATCTCTCTAATTTCCAAAAGGTTTGTCGACATTTTCTTACCTTCATCGGACGATACTGTAACGGTTTCCGTTGGATAGGCTTGATATTCTACTGAGGTATCTATGAACAGAATAATAAGTTCAATTTATTTAAGAGTACGAATATTTTATTCATTCTGCACAACTAATCGGCTTATGGCCGTATTATGTAATTTTGTGATTAGAAATTGAAAGACAAACAAAGTCAAAATTCAGTCTTTGATCAAAGGATACATAAAAATTTAGCATAGGTATATACGTAGGCGATTTTTAATTTGTACTTGTAAGTATTTAGTTTTTGCTATTGCGAAACAATTTTCATCGGGACATTTAAGATCATTAAGTAGTAGCCCACACATATCCAAGAAACAATTTCCACAAACTTCAAAATATCTGTTAATACTAAACATACTTCGAAGAATTATTGTTGATTACAATAACAACAGCTAATATTCTAGGCGTAGCCACAGACTTTCCTAAATAAGGCTGTACTGTAGTAATTTATAGGGCGAGGTCGGCTGAAAACTTTCAAAAGTCATTCAGAACTTGGCCGCAACAATTGCTTCAGGAATGTCTGTTTATCTTATTACCATGTGTAGGTATTGCAGATTATTTTGCTAAGGTTATGGCACAGCATGACTTTGCGTCATATTGTATTTCTCTATTGTCAAGTTTATATGAGATAGGATTTAATTCATATGACAAGTTGATCGCTGGGTTGGAGCTGCGTCGTGTGTCCTTGCATTGGAGAACACATCAACTTTGATCCTGAGCTCGATCTCTCTCGAATTGGTGTCGGATTGCTGACTCATCAGGCTACGAGAGTAAGGGAATACAGAGTGCACCTGTGTCTGCGCAAATGCTTGTGCACTATGATATATCCTGAGCAGCTGGCTGATTTCCTTAAACGAGAACAGTCGCCTAGGCTGACAATCGGCTGGAATGCCAGTATAACTTTGTAATGTCAACGATATTATGAAAGTTGTTACTCATTCACAATTCGGGTTTTCAAAGAAACAGTAGTGACTAGCGATTTCCCGCCGTTTCTGTATCTATATCATTTGCTATCATACCAAATGTATATTATCTATCTTGGCTCAGTTGTTTAAAGGTGATAGCGGGACAAACAAACCTGCTTTCTTAAATTAATTATTAGTTAGTATTATAAAAGATTCTAATGAAATGTTGAAACTTCGAGATACATTAATACAATAGAGAATCTATTGTTTGTCGCTCACTTGGCGTTCAACGTGTTAACGTTTTTGATTTTCTTCTATTGAGGTTTTTGTGATGAGAATCTTTCGTTTATAACGAGAATATAATATAGAAAAGCTAACTGTGTTACCTGAGCCACTCGTGGCTGATGTGACACTCGTATCATCCGCTACAGCTGCGCACATCGTGTCTTGGTGATCAACGTTATTCCGACACGACTGATCGCCGTCTCCTTGGTAGCACGTTACCATCTGATAGCCGCATGCTCGCTCCGACAGCAACTTGATCACATATATTACCAATACAATGATGATTCCCAATGCCACAGTAATAACTATTATAGACTTCTTTATAAACTCCTCACAACACTCGACTAGTTCGTCTATGTAACATTCGAGGTTTCTCAAAATTGCGCCATTCGTACACATTGTGAGTTTTTTTTATTGGATATTTAATTTTTTTTTTCATTAGAATGTGTAATAGATATACCTGAAAAAGTACATGTTTATTATTCTTTATTGCACACACAAAGAATATATAAAGTTTATGTACAATGGTGAGCGTAACCCATAATTGGGTTCTCTTACAGCCAACCCTAAAGCGATAGAGAGATTCGATAGATTTAGTTAATTTACTGTAAGTAAGTTTAGCATCCTACAACAAGACAGGAGCCACTGTGTGATTGTATGTGAATTAAAATCTTGGGATCTTCTCTTACCAATATAATTTATTTTGGTCAGTGGGTATCTTTGATTTCCATCTCTTTAGATGAATACAGCTAAGAATATCTCTTACAAACCTACCTCTTACAAAACCTCTTACAAAGCTGTAGGTACTTACCACGCAATTCTCTTCACATTTTTAAAATATTGTGAATATTTTTTGTAAACGAAAACAGGGCGCATAGTATGTTAAGTTTTTGTAAAATTTTATTTAAATTCAAACGCACATAATACTGACAGAAACTGTTATGTGAAGTTTAATTTTTTTTCGATAACCTTCTAACTCTATGACTTTATCAAGGAGATTTCTGATTGATAGAATAACCTCTCTTTCTACAAAGTTCTGAAACACAAAAAATACTGGACTATCAGCATTAAAAGCTTAAAAGAATAAAGCTGTTTTAAAAAAGTTTTTCTTTAGAACTTTGCTATAATTTTCATCTTTACCAACCAAAATAGGAAACCGGTCATCATTTCCGTACTCACGTACGCTGTAATGGATTTCAATAAAATACTGTAAACAATGTTAGTTTGTAGGAAGTGATATACACAACTAAAGTCCCATTTTACTCCACAAAACAATGAATTTACATTGGGGCAATCAAAATGCAATATAGTCTGTGGTCAGACCATGCAACAATATGGCCAGCAGACGTGCCTTACCCAACAGTTGCCCATTTTCCATAATCCATGATAAAACGGGCCAATATTTTTCACGTGTCGTCCCGTCAGCGGTCCAAAGATAGATCGACTGTACGTCCAATGTGATTTATTTTACTATTATTTTATACACTTTATAGTTTCAGGGTTCGTTTTTAGAACAGAGAATTCCATTTTTTTGCGTGTAAGTGTAACAAAAGAGAATGGTTTACATAATAAAGAAGACTTCTTCATGAACTCAGGAAATCCGACACTGTAGAAATACTTAGGTGTAGCGTATACTTAGGAACTTTAATACGATAAATGTACACCTACAATTATTACAATTAATGAATAATGGTAAAAATAGTCGGGGGCAGGTAACGTAAAAAGTATTAATACTGATTAATAATTTTCTTGAGTTTACATGTTAAATTGACTAGTGAATGAACAATATTTGTTAAATTTCGATAAGTTACGTTTTTTATAAGCCTAGGATTCCGTAGAACTGTTATTATTCAATTTTTTCAGTAAAAGCATTAATCTACAGCAAACAATATTAATATCATTTGAATGTTAAAATCATTTCGCTGATAAGAACCAGTGGGGTTTCTTGAGTCCTTCAACCTTCACAGCAGTGTCTGCCAAAAGCATGTATAAATCATATTTCATTGGCTTTTACAGATTATATCTGGCACTGGACGTTTAGCCTAACGTGAAATGGGACAAAATCATTTATTTTCAAAGCACAGTCTAATAGTATGTCGTAAGGGACGTTTTAATTTCCTGTTGTAGGTAGTCATAAGTGCGTGCGTGTGAATGTTCATTCAAGTATAAGTCATACGGCTACTTTCACAGGTTCCAGATAAAGTTCTAGATAGCTATCTGACAGATCATGCAATACATTTCTATGACACTTTCTGTCAGATCGCTATCTTTTTTAGGGTTCCGTACTCAATGGATAAAACGGGACCCTATTACTAAGACTTCGTTGTCTGTCTGTCAACCTGTCTGTCTCCACGCTGTATCTCATTAACCGTGATAGCTAGAAAGCTGAAATTTTCACAAATGATGTATTTCCGTTGCCGCTATAACAAAAAATACTAAAAAATTAAATAAGTAAAACATTAAGGGGGGTCCCCATACAATGGTACGGAACCCTTCATGCACGAGTCCAACTCGCACTTGGCCGGTTTTTTTATATCGAAATCATCAGTATGACCCCTCCCGCAATGGGTGACAGCGGGAGGGAGTGTCAGACTTTTACTGACTAAAACCCACCGTGTTCCTTCGGGAGCCCTTTGTGTGCCAGGGCCGCGGTAACTCTTTCGAACAACCCGCAGCCCCGACGGGCTCGAGCCCTAGTGGGCCCCGCAGGAGTCAGATAGCTACCTTAAACTCTATCTACAACCTGTGAAACTGGCCGATAATGTTCTTAACATGATAGGAAAAGGCTTGGCAGATGGTGATGCTGCTTTCAGCAGGATAGTCTTTCTTGCACTAAGTATAGAGGATGGAAGGCNAGCCCTAGTGGGCCCCGCAGGAGTCAGATAGCTACCTTAAACTCTATCTACAACCTGTGAAACTGGCCGATAATGTTCTTAACATGATAGGAAAAGGCTTGGCAGATGGTGATGCTGCTTTCAGCAGGATAGTCTTTCTTGCACTAAGTATAGAGGATGGAAGGCGACCGAGAAGAAGACCAAGAAACGCTGGAGAGAAGACCTGGATATCTTCCTCGCGGATTGACCATATAAAGCAAATAATAGAGATAGATGGCAAGCCTTGGGGGAGGCCTCTGTAGTCTACTTTTATACTCATAATACATAGTTCAGTTTAATATCGTCCAAAGTTGGATAATTTGAGTGACAAACTATCCACAGATATATTTATAGTGAGACCCTGCCACTGATTGATGACCCTACGCAAACGATTTTGTTTCAGAATCTGTAATGAAGGTTGAAGGGTTTCGAGTTGCACTAAGGTCCATTTATTTGGGATTTCCAGATTATCATGATAGATTTATATTTAAAAAAATAAAGGGTGTATTATGTAGAAGTGTCTAAGATTAAGATTGAATTGAATTCGTTTAAGTTTTGTTACTCTTTTACGCAGATAATACCGAAAAAGTTTCATTTGCTAGTCAAAGACTAAAATCATAAAAAAATACAATGTCACATTTTTTTTTCAGAGACAGCTTTTGATTTATTCAATATTATTTACAACTATTACTGCATTTTGGTTATACTGAAGATGTGCATATAACGATGAAAAATAAGAATGATAGTAATAGGTACGCACTGAATATGTGTGTATGATATTTATCTTCAACCGATTTCCGTAATGTTCCGTTAAGACTCCAAAACAATGAGGATCAAGACAAAGAAAATAGCATTCCTATGTGGTTTTATAGTGTTGATTATAATAAGTTATTCTAAGTTTAAAATTGATAGTGATATTATTCTGGATACAATTGCGGAGAAGGATGAAATAATGATGATACCAACGAAAGATCCCAGTGTGAAGTATATTCTGCAATGGACAAAGTCCTACACAGAGCCATTTATTTTCATGGGAAAAGGCCGTAATAGGTTTAAAGATCGACAATGTGCCTTTGATAACTGCTATGTAACATCAAATAGAAATTATCTTAGTAGTTTGAAAGACTTCGATGCTGTTTTATTTCATGGTCCTGAACTGACTACTAATAAAATTATACGGCTGCCCGGTCGGAGATCTCGAAAACAGAAGTATGTATTTGTTAGCAAGGAATCATCTCGCATGTACCCCATTCGTTATACAGTATACGATGGCTTCTTTAACTGGACGTGGACATACAGACTGGATTCTGATATATACTTCGGTGATATTGTAATTAAAAATAGGCAAGGTGATCTAATTGGACCTAAAGAAGTGATGCATTGGCTTAAGGTGGAGGAAATGGAACCTATCAAAAAAGACCTTAAAGAAAAGTTGAAAAGCAAAAAAATTGCTGCCGCCTGGTTTGTATCAAACTGTAAGACTATGAGCCATCGCGCTTATATAGCAGAATTATTGCACACGGAATTAGCCAAATACAATATGACCGTAGACATATACGGTAGCTGTGGGAATAATTATTGTCCTAGAGTTCATATGGACCAGTGTCTACGGATGTTGGAGGATGATTACTATTTTTATTTGGCTTTTGAGAATACGCTTGTGAAAGATTATGTGACGGAGAAATTATTGCACGCGTTGCAGCACTACACTGTCCCAATAGTTTACGGTGGCGCTAACTACACTAGGTGACTGTTTATACATTTAAATCTGATATACTTTTGTCATCTCAGGTTTTATATGCAGATTTGCTAGCGTAGGGGGCGGTAGAAGATCCTCTTATCTTAGCTACCATGAATGACTAAAGGCGTGGGGTGGTAACAGACGTCTCGCAGCGACCGTAGGTTGCCGAAATTTTGGTAGCTCACCGTTCTAACGATTCGATAGAGATATCAGAATAATTGGGCGGACCCCCTAAAGGCCAATGGCTACCGGGACTGCGCGATTGTTTCATATAGATACCGGACCTGAACCACTGAAGGGTCCAGAAGAAACGTGGGTGGGTTTTGATCTGGAAGGCTTTGACTCTCCCTTCTGCTCTATCCGCAGAGGTTATTAATCCTTTAAATTTTCTTAAATCAATCAAGTGATCCTTATTACAGGATCCAATCCTTAGGACACTCTCTAGTAGTCTCTAGCCCTAAAGAATTGGTTTTTTCTAGGTTCATGCCAGATGGTTCTTACTTGAACATTCTAAATCAATCTATAGAAGTTCTGGCCGAGAAAATGGTTGACATAATGAACGACAAACAGAAGTATTACGAGTATTTTAAATGGAGGAATCACTATTCTTATCATGATGGAGAGGAGTCACCAGCTACTGACCACTACTGCGATTTGTGTAGTAAGCTCAATGATTTAAATTTAATGAACAGAACGAGCTATATAGAAAACTTCAAAGGATGGTGGAATTACTGACTGATATTTGCCATATTGGTCTAGCCTAGACAACAAACGTGTGAATGGAGATCCAATATTTCGCCACGCATGTAACGGCATAGTCAGTGGCGGCAAGTAGGTTTTTCGCTGTGTTTTAAGTGCGCCACATTGGGCAACACAGAAGGTTTTCCAGGCCACGCCTTTTCCAGGCCAGTGTGTGTTTCTAGAGGAAGCTGTGTCACTATAGATGCCTAGATGTAGTGTCTACTGCGAATATATTTCTGGAAATTAACGTGACCCAGATTTTTTTTGGATATACGTTTTATATGTTTTAATAATCTATATATTTCTTTTGTAATTTTAAAATTAAATAAAAAATATTACTCTCATGAATTGTTTATTTTTATCGATAATAATGTGGGCTTTCATAATTTTAAGATGCAGCACGTGGTTTTCATTGAAACCCAGAAAAAACACTAGTTTTATGAGATAATAGACACAAATATCATATGCGTCGCTTATTTTAATTCTTTTATGGCTAATTTTCTTCGTGATAGTTTTTCATATAACTTGGTTTTAATTTTGTTATATGTGGAAATATGACAGGTACACGATAGAAAACTATCAACAAAAAGACAGATTTTTTGTAAAAAAAAATATAATAAAAAACAAAATAAAAGTAAAATAATAAAATAAAAATTCAAAAAAAAATATATAAAAAAATGTAAAGAAAACATATCAAAATAATAAAAATACGAGAGCAAAACTTTCACTTGTTATTCACCAATATTCCAACCGTTCCACCATTTTGCAAAATCGTCTTTAATAGTTACTTGAGTCATGAAGTTATCATCGTTAATTTTTTTGCAGAATTCGCAGTAGTAGTCAGTGTCGGGGGTATCACCTGCGTAGTGGTAGGTGTAATGATTGTGCCATCTGAAGAAATCGTAGTATTCCTCCTTATTGTTGATAATATTCACCATTCGCTTCACAAGCGCTTCTACTGTAAAAGTTCGGGCATTCAAATACGTCCCATCGGGCATGAACCTGAAAATTATAGTTGATTAAACAGCTAACTCTTATACTTCTTACTTCTAAATTTAAGGATCGGAATAGATGAGTTATATTTGCATCTTGCTATTTTTGTAGCTCTTAAATTGTTAAAACATCTGGAGTAGTACCTAGATATACCTAGGAGTAGGTCAATCAAAAAACCGTGTGAAAAGAAAATGCTTAAGAACCTAGCCCTAACTAATGAAGTACCTTGTATAATTAGCTCCTCCATAAACAACAGGCACCATGTAGTGCTGCAACGCATTCAACAACTTTTCCGAAACATAGTCTTCGCTAACGGAGTTTTCAAACGAAAAGTAGAAATAGTAATCTCTTTCTAACATTTGCCAAAACATATCTGGCAGTATCTGCCCACATGCACCAAATATATCTAGTGTCATATTGTATTTAGATTGCAGTTCATTCTTTATTTTGAGCGCAACCTCTTCCCTTCCGCCTCGAGAACGACAATTTGACACGAGCCAAGCAGCAGCGATTCTTTTGCGATTCAGTTTCTCCTTGAGCTTATGATTAATGCGTTGCATTTCTGATAATTTTGGCCAGTGCATCACTTCTTTAGGACCAATTTTCTTGCCTTCTCTGTCCCTCACAAGAACGTAGCCATAAAATACTTCAGAATCCAACCTATAAGTCCAAGTCATGTTAAAGAAGCCATTGTACCTTTCGTGGTATACTGGGTAATATGCTGCTGGTTCTGGACTGACGAAAACGTATTTTTGATGGGCTGATCTCCTTCTTGGTATGCGTATGAACCCACGAGATACGCTATGGCAATAAAATAAGACTGCGTGGTAATCTGTGACGTTGCTAAGAAAAGTTCTGTTCCATGTGACGTAACAGTTGTTCACAGGGCACCGTCGTTCGATGAACAGATCTTGACCTGTTTTCATAAAAGTAAATGGTTCCTTCATGGGCCTTGTCCATTGCAGAATGTATTTTATATTCGGTTCCAAAGTAGTTTCTGCATAAGGGTTTTGGGTTTTGGTTTCACCCCTAACTGCATCCAGGCGGGTGTTGGTTCTTGAAGTCCAGTCAAAGCCTGATAGGTACCATATTATAAATATGGCAAATCCGTAACCAAATGCTACTCCTTGAGATTTTATCGACATTCTCGTAATATGGTGTGAAATTATGCTTTCACATTTGTCTGACTTGCTACAATTTTTTTTCCAAAATTTTTAAATTTTTCTACAGCGATACAATTACAAATCGGAGACAAATCTTCATTTTCTCAGGTCATTTTCAAAGTTATTTTTCTTTGTTATTGACACTGTTGACGTGATGAGAATTGACAAAAAAGTTTTAATATAAGTGTTATTATTCGCCATGGAAAGCTAGAAGAAATTGGTAAACCACATAACAATTTCATATTATGCTAATGTTACTAGAACATTCACATGTAATAAAAATACTTCTTAATCATAGAGACATTGACGGAGTCTATATTATTTAGTTGTGGCCGCGGGATTATTTGAAAGAGTTATTCAGTCCTGGCATACTAGGAAAGGAGATAGGTTTCAGTCAGTATGAGTCTGAGACTCCTCACAATTCACCCACGGAGGGACGATATTGATGATGACGAGAATCCCTCATCATCCGTGTCTCTTAAAAATATATGTATATTATTTACAACGCAAGATTCAAACAGCTGTTGATTTGACTTACAAGAAACTATGAAACGAGGAATAGAATAGCGCAGTCCTATCTAATTTTAGCATTAATATCAACGTAAACCTAACGAATGCAATTTTTTCAGATTACTAATTAGCCCGCGTTTATTTTGCAGCTAATTTAGTTAGTAAGAATGGTGTGTGGGTACTGCAAGGTCACGTCGGTGGATCTATACTAATATTATAAAGCTGAAGAGTTTGTGTGTTTGTTTGAACACGCCAATCTCAGGAACTACTAGTCCGATTTGAAAAATTATGTTAGTGTAAGATGGCTCATTTATCGAGGAAGGTTATAGGCTACTTTTTATCCGGGCACGAAGAGTAGTTCCCACGGGACGCGGGTGAAACCGCTGGCGGAAGCTAGTTAAATATATAGTCATCATCTCCCTGCCCTTATCCCAATCTATTTGGGGTCGGCGCAGCATGTTTTCTTCTT
>NWSH02000019.1:4279109-4290887 GCA_002382865.2 Heliothis virescens
GCATTAAGCCTTTAGCTCCCTTAGTCGCCTCATACGACACCCATGGGAGAGAAATGGGGAGGTACTGAACGGATGAGTAAAAGTTAAAACGCCTATGACTCTTATATTGCTCTAAAATCCTTACTAATATTATAAATCGGAAAGTGAGTTTGTTTGTTTGTTTGTTTGTTCCGCTTTCACGCCGTAACTACTGAACCGATTGCTTTGAAATTTTGCAGACGTAAAGTTAGAAGTCCGGATTAAATAATAGGGTACTTTTTATCCCGAAAAAAATTGATATTCCCGAGGGAAAACAAAAATATTGTTTGGTGGATGGATTGTAGATGGCGCTGTGTGTCGTTTAAAACCGAATTCCACGCGGGCGAAGCCGCGGGCGGAAAGCTAGTAAGATATAAATATACAGACTGACATCTAATTCGTTGGCAATATTTCTACCACGTGTTCTTCACATGATTGATTATCATTTAGGCTCATAAACTGAATCAATTTTTTTGCAAAAAATACGGTCTAATCGTCATAAAACATCTTTATTGCGTTAATACATCATAAAAAATACATTTCCGAAAATACTTAAATTATCACAACGATCAAAACTCGCGCGCCGCAGTATGTTTACTTGCTTATACTGTCATGACATGGTATTGAGCTTTTAACTTTTTTTTATTTATTTTATTTATTTTTGTTTATTTTGTAATCACTCTTATTATTTATTATTGAACAGTTGAGTACCTTTGTAAATTTTTGTTTCCTCGATTTGGTTCTGGGGTAAAATTATTGCCACCTATTTAAATTTCACGCTGTATAATTGAACTCAGAGTAGTTAGTGAGGGGCTAACAAGTTTATCGATGAATAAATTGTTAATTTTGATACAAGTGTGGCAGTGTACCTACTCTTTTACGGTATGGAAATAATGAGTAAAGATTTTCTAATTAACCTGTGAACGAAAAAAAACTTGTTATTTAATTTCGATACAATCAACATTAGGTAATAAATAATTGATCGATAATTCAGTTTTTTTTATTAAATTTTGTTTTTCATTCTCCGCGTTTATTTATAAGTCGACAGTCCAGACCTAATGTATACTCTAAGGTCCAGACTGTTCACTGATAAAGGACAATGGGCAGATTGGTACACCGCATCAATAGTGATGATATATGTTTGACCATATTTAGTTATAGGTCAAAAACAGTGTTATATATAATACTGAAAAATATTTAGTATTAAATGGAAAATCTTAGAACTACTAATTGAAAGTATTCTTAGTATGTACAGTTCCTGCTGTATCCGTCAGAGTCCATAATAGCTACAATTATTTAGCATTTCCACCTGGAACCGTACTGTAGGGGAGGCCGGGACTGGTTGACCAATAATCAGCTTAAAGGTTCCTTTCGAGTATATTAATTTCAAAATAGATTTAGTTTATAGATTAACTATTAAGCTTTAGGAAAATGTGGAAAAACGGACGTTATTCATTACGATATAGGGTACAGGCCAGGTTTTGTACAATAAGAAAAAGTGGTCAACCTACCCCATGCTTGGGGTTGGTTGACTATTCAACTGGGGTAAGTTGACCTTTGAAGTTGTAAGGGTAAAACCTACAAGAAAATGGGATAAGAGACACAAAAAATATTGTTTATTGTTTTATTAAATTCAATAGGCGATCTTACGCCACTGCAATTAAACACGGTACAATTAGAATTATAAAAAACAACGCATAAATTTAAGGCAATTCAAGCAACTAAAAATAAACCAAGTGCTGCCCTATTAGCCTGCATCAGAATCGATCCCTAATCACTCCCTGATATTTATAGTGGGAATATATTTCATGTACAGAATTGACCTTTCTACAGATTTATTATAAATAGTATAGAAGAACCAGGTAGTCAACCAGCCCCGTAACATGATTAGTCTACTAGCCCCGAACCACCATTTAATTTTTATCCACGTGCCATAACCTCAATTGGACGACGAAATTAAATAGAATAATACATAAAAGAAGGAATATAAATCAAACGTTCAATATAAATCCTTATACAATCAATAACCATGAATAAATAGGCATTATCACAAATAACATAACGACAAAAATATTTACTTAGGTGTGTTGTTTCTCAATTTTACGCTCCTTCTCTCAAACGACGTGCGTGCACGACTTCGTGTTCCCGGTGACTGAGCGGGACTAGGTAACGGATTCTTGCGACTCATTGCCGCGTTCAAGGCTATTGTGACGGACGAGTTATGGAAAGTAAGTCTACCTACCCCTATAGTCAACCAACCCCGGTCTCCCCTACCTACGACTGGATATTGGGCGTAATGATACACCCCACCAATAGCAATGTTATATACATCGCTGGATAGGTATTTTTAACTGAAAAAACATTTACTATGAAAGCTTTGTTGTAATGTTTGTTCTGAGATATCGATAAAAACCAATGTAAAAATTAATACGAATTTAATATCATTGGTATTAGTTTTTGACCTGTAACTAAAAATGGGCAAACATTTGAACATAGGTGTCATAGTAAATATTGTTCCATTTAAAAATACCTATCCAACGACATACATGTCATTGCTATTGGAGGGATGTTCCAGCTTCCATATATTTGTGCCCAATGTCCTAAAGCCAGGTAAATTCTACAAACAGCCTCATTATAAAAGTAATAAACTACTCGTAAAAACGTATTTCGTTACATGCATTGTTTAATGTTACTTATTGGATTTTCCTAGTTACCGCCAACATTACATGTGGCGAGCCCGCTTTACATATCGATAGTCGATATCAATTAATGCGTTTATTTAGACCAGCGTCACTAGTTCAAGCACACATTGGCACTTGAGGATAGTCATACGCTATCGAGAAGCGTCGAGCCGTTTGCGGTAGTGTGACATGTAATTATATGCCTTATCAGTTTCATAAATTTATATTCGAAAGTGTTATGTGGATACAAATTTTAAAATGTTTATAAATAATTTGTGCTCCTAAATAATTAACTATTTAGTTTAAAAATGTAACTGTTTTGTCATATCGATACGTGAGTGTGGTGATTGCACCTGTGAATAAACTTTTTCGAAATCAAGAAGATGGTTATTAATAAATGTACAAAATATATTATCTTCTGGGTTATCATAAGCGTCACTTTGTGTACCCTTTTTTATAATTTTTCGCACTACAGTTTGGTGAATACACAGCAGAGTTGCGTTCTTTCACAGAGACCTTTGAAATACATTTTAATATGGACTTCAAATGCTACAGATCCCATGAAGCACTTACTCGTAGAAAAACGAACTTTTTTAAACAGAGCGTGTCCAGTCACAAACTGTTTTGTGTCCTCTGATAGACAATTGTTAAAAGGTGTTCAAAACTATGATGTAGTAGTGTTCCATGGTCCAGAACTTATAACTAGACGTAATTTACTTTTACCGACGTCACGTTTACCTCATCAAAAGTATATCTTCATGAGCATGGAGTCTTCAGATTATTACCCAATCTGCGAACCAAAGTATAACAATTATTTTAATTGGACTTGGACTTACAAAATAAACTCCGACAGTTATTTCGGTTATATAGTAATAAAGGACAAGGAGGGGAAAGCTATTGGCCCTAAGGAAGAGATGCAATGGGAGAAAGTTGAAAATATGAAGCCTATAAATGATACGATTAAGACGAAAATATCTAAGAAAAAGTATGCAGCCGCTTGGTTTGTGTCGAACTGTAATGCACGGAGTGGAAGGTACGGGGTAGCCAGACAGCTCGAAGCTGAGCTAGCGAAGTACAATATGACTGTGGATATATTTGGTTTTTGTGGGAAGAAGAAATGCCCGAAAGACAATGTGGAGAAATGTATGCGTATGATAGAGACTGACTACTATTTCTACTTATCGTTCGAAAACTCGATGAGTGCGGACTATGTGACTGAGAAGTTGTTGACGGCTCTAAATCATTATGCCGTACCAGTGGTGTTCGGTGATGCTAATTATACGAGGTTGGTAGACTTTCATTTTAATGCTATTCAATTTAATGTTCACGTTTCTCAAAATCCGATACAAAAGCACATGTATGGAACATCCTTGGTATGATGTTTAATATTTCCGTGTTGAGGTGTATTGTTCTACTGTTCTATCAACATAATTAGCTGCACGGCATTTAGCTGTATTCCTTGAAGGTATATTAGTAAGAAGGTATAAAACTTAAATTGAAGCTCACCGTTGTTATGGAACTTGTAAAAATCTAGTTTCTGGGTTGAAAACCCGTCTTGTTATTCCGGAATTTACGGAAAACCCCATTATGATCTGAGAATAGAACAAAGAGCAAAATGATAATTAATCGTACTTGCGTTTATAATAACAATAAGGTCCATTGTGCTAAGTATGCCGTTTATTTGTTATTGATATAAGTTTTATGAAATTGTTTTGCATTTTACTAGCGTCTCGGGTTAAGTTTCTATGTCTCGAACTTCTCCAATAAAGAGCTGCTGGAACTTGTCTGTGGTTGTGGATACATGTTTATTTACGGCCGTTCCCAATAACCTATCTAACTCTGGATTTGCTTACCAGAGATATGAATTTGACATAACTTGTATGGGGCTAATGTCAAAATTCTATCGCTAGTAAGCATATTCAGAGATAGACAGAATATTGATTTCCGCAGTTAGTACTATTTAACTTTTCTAATTCCAATTGACGTTCTTTTTATTCTGCATTTTTTCTGTCAATATCGATTTTTTTTTAATGTGAACGTTATTAATAACTTTACCTTTGACATATCTGTTCTATTCATGTGATTTATACCAAGTGCATAGGTATTAACTTGCTATTGTTTTTTTTAATGTAATTTGTTTGCACATATAACACGACTTATAAATGAAACACTTGTATAAATTACTAAATGATCAACGTCTTGGTTTTTTTTTATGAATTACATACCTATAATGTAGTTAGTTTTAGGCATGTTACCTTCTGTACAAAATTCTTATCAACATACAGTTCTTTTTCTTATCAGTTTTTAGGGTTCCGTATCAAAAGGGTAAAACGGGACCCTATTACTAAGACTTCGTTGTCTGTCTGTCTGTCTCCAGGCTATATTTCATAAACCGTGATAGCTAGAACGCTGAAACTTTCACAAAGTATTTATTTTTCTTGCCGCTATAACAACAAATACTAAAAGTTAAAATATATATATTTATTATGGGGGTAAACAATAAACGTATGAAACCGCAAATTATAACTTTGTTATTGATATATTTGTATAAAAAACAAAGTTATAATTTGCGGTTTATAAAAATGTTTGTATTTTGGCTAGTTGTAGGTATTAGATACGTTCATTTTTCATAGATAATAGTACGGAACCCTTCATGCGCGAGTCCAACTCGCACTTGGCCGGTTTTTTATATATATTTTCTTTAATATCTTTGTGTCTTCCAGATACATGCCCGATGGCATATACTTGACTATAACCAAGGACACAGTCAGGGAGGTGGCGCAAAATATGGTGAACATTATAAACGATAAGGAACAATATTACGAGTACTTCAAGTGGCACAACCACTACACTTACAGTGATGGACAAGATTCCCCTGAAACTGACCCTTACTGCAACTTGTGCTTATTAATTAACGATGACGATAAATTCTTAAGAACTAGTGTTTATAATAATTTTGGTGAGTGGTGGAACCCTCCACGTAGGTGTCCACATTAGTTTTGTTATTAAAATTACCATTGAAAATTTTTGGTATTTTTATTTTTATCCTGCAACAAGATGGAAACTGCTTCCCGTACATATTAAAACTAGCTTCTGCCAGCGGTTTTACCCGCGTCCCGTGGGAACTACGCCGCGTATCTGGATAAAAAGTAGCCTATAGCCTTCCTCGATAAATGGGCTATCTAACACTGAAATAATTTTTCAAATCGGGCCAGTAGTTCTTGAGATTAGCGCGTTCAAACAAACAAACTCTTCAGCTTTATAATATTAGTATAGATTAGATACACTATTCTGATATTATAAATAGGCTATATCACTGCTAAGTTTTATGAAAATCCGTCCAATAGTTTTAGCTTGACAGCAGTACCAGTAATAAACATTTACCTCTATAATATTAAAAAAAAGTTTGATATTAGTTTAGTTGGAATACAACGTCCTCCCGTAAATCGACTCGTTTGTTAAATCCAAATATAGGTACAGACGACAGCAGGTCAACGTATACGAATCTGTCAAATTTTACCAATCGAACATTAACCTACCTCCATTGTTATAAGGTTGAAAATCTATTGCAGAAATTTGACAGATTGTGGTAGTACATAGTTGTATCAGGAATATTGAGTGTTATTGAGTAGCCAACATAATAAATACGGCCAGTACCTAAGTTGGTATAAATTATTATTTTCCTTATCTAAAAAAATAAGGTTCACATGCGATTATAATATTTTTGTAATTAAATTTCATCTAGCTTTTGTACAGACGACAGCACATCAAGTTACCACAATCTGTCAAATTTCTGCACTCGATTTTCAACCTTATCACAATGGAGGTAGGTTAATGTTTGATTGGTAAAATTGGACAGATTCGTATACGTTGACCTGCTGTCGTCTGTACATTTCGCATTTATTTCTATTGCAGTTGACCTGAGATAGTCGAAGAGTTCAGTACTATTCTGTTGGTGACAAAACTATACAAATAATACTTACAAAATACATATCTGCTTCGTAGTGCTTAGTTTGGTTACCTTCATATGTTTGCTATACTATTGCCATTATAATATATTATTACCTTGTTATATAAGTGTTGTGTAGTCAGACTATTTAGCGGGCTTAACGTGTTAACAACGGATTACCCATCACGTTATTGCTATATTGCAGCACTGTAAAGTGATTATGAAAGAACTCAAACATAACTACACTCTTACCTACTGAAACCAATGTTAAACATAAACTTGAACATCATATAAATTTCAATAATCGCTGTGAAATAACGTGAAATCGAATAAAACATGGTGATAAAGTGTCAAGAGTATTTAACCTCGATTCGCTTTACATATTCACAATGCATTCAGAAAATCACTATACAGATTAGACGCGCTGATAAACAGTCACGATTAGGTGAATGAAATTTCATTGTGAGTCGAGCCTAACATTAGTATACACTACTCCTACACACACCGCAATATTCTGGTCACACAAAGCAATGAGGTCCTTGTGCTCAAAAAAGGCTATTTTCTACATCGCTGCAATGATAATATTACTACTCTTATACAGCACAGCGAAATCTCTAACAAAAAGTCACCGCATAATATCTGACGGTTATAAGTTAATAAGTGATCAAATTATTTCCACAAAGAGTGAAGTGATCGAAGAAGGAGATAGTGAAAAGAGTGATGTAAAGTATATATTACAGTGGACGTCTTCAAAAAATGTTCCATTTGTTTACATGGGTGAAGGACGGAGTGGATTTACTGTGCGAAATTGTCCTTTCACTAATTGCATCGTGACAGCAAACCGCTCTTTACTTGGTGACTATACAAAATTTGATGTGGTCGCTTTCGCGGGGCCTGAAGTTGTTAATTATGGACCCACCAAGTTACCCGAAAAGAGATCACCTCATCAGAAATACGCATTCGCAAGTATCGAATCATCAGACAATTACCCAGTCTGCTCTGATAAGTTGAATAATTATTTTAACTGGACATGGACTTTTAAATTAGATTCTGAAATACGATGGGGCTATTTAACTATTAGAGATAAGAATAATGCTATAGTTGGACCGAATAAGATCATGCATTGGATGAAGTTGGAAGATATGGATCCTATTAGTGACGATTTCAAAAAACAGCTAAAAACTAAAACGAAAGCCGCAGCTTGGTTTGTATCGAATTGCCTATCGAAAAGTAGACGAGAAGCGTTAGCTAGAGACTTAAAAAATGAATTGCAAACTTACAAAATGGATCTAGATATATATGGTACCTGTGGTAATCTAAAATGTTCGAGGGATAAGGAGGATGAGTGCAATACACTTATTAAAACTACTTATTACTTTTATTTGTCATTTGAAAACTCTTTTAGCGAGGATTATGTTACGGAGAAATTATTACGTGCGTTGAATAATGATGCTGTTCCTATTGTATACGGTGCTGCCAATTACACGAGGTAAGTTATTTAAGACTGATCATTTCAAATGAAAGTCTTTCTCTCTTTATTTCTACCTCTATCTAAATATTACTATTTTCCAGATTCATGCCAGACGGCACTTACTTAAACGCAAGGGAATTAACCGTAAAAGAACTGGCAGCAAAAATGAACGAATTGATGAATGATCAGGAGAAGTATTCAGAGTATTTCAAATGGAAGAACCATTACTCGTATCATAGAAAAGACGCGAGTGTTGACACTGATCCTTACTGTTTATTCTGTACAAACTTAAACAATAAGGAGTTGGTTAAAAGGACTTCTATTTACGAAAACTTTCGTCAATGGTGGGATCCACCTGGACGGTGCTGATTTTAACGTAAGGATACTGAAAGGCTAACACGAACTATCCATATTTAAGTTTTTGAATAATGCCAAGTTTTGCCTAATAGTTATGATGTTATATTTTTTTTATATGCTTTCACTGCCGCATTGATTTGGTTACAGTGTCATATATAATTATATGCTTTTCCTCGAATAAAATATTTAGGGACAAATAATGACAGATTTTGGGTGATTTTTGAGAAACTTTTTGACTTCATAGCATGCTGGCTTTACCAGTAAATTTTTGCGATACAAATATATCTAATTAAAACATTATATTACAAGGTAAATATAATTTAACTTAACTTCAGATTGTGGGTCTCAGTTGACCAAAGAGCCACTCAAACACTATCATTCCACAGCGTAGCGCCCGACTGATAACATGATAACAAAAACAAAGTGAGAGTCTACGGTTATAATACTTATCTACATTATTATTGTTAGTTTATTCTTCGTTCGTTCGTATCGTTTATTCTTATAGGTATTTTGTTAATTTATTTAAACCAACACGTTTAGTTTTGAAAGCTTATATTAGATAACGCAAGCATTATGTACCTTCTTATGTACTACATGAATAGTGGAGGATATTCGGTGGTGTTTATTCTTGCCTAATAAATCTGCGCTTGCGACATTAACTCCGTCTACCTATGACGGCTTTATTATAAAGCTTGATGAAATGATTTTAATGAAACTTCAATCTTACGCAAAGATATTGGGAGCATGCACCGGTCTTTGAAATAATCATGGATTTCGTAACTATGTAGGAAAAGTGCGTGAAAGATATACCCATCAGAATTTTTGCGACAAACAATTGACGGTATAATAGGCATGGTTATAATTTTATTGATGCCCATGAAGTGTTTCAAAAACTACTTAAGACCTACAATTAACCTAGATCATCAACACCTTGCAGCGTGTAGATCAAGTGGAATTAGATAAATGTTGTCATTGTTTAAACAACGATAACGTAAAAATTGTGCCCAGCCACATTGCCGTGGTTGAATGACACGCTACAGATGACATAAATTATATTTCATTAATACCGATAAAGCGATAAAACCAATGTCCTATATCTATGCTTACGTATAAAAACAGTAATTTTATACGCGCAATGAAATTCGACTCCAATGCAATATCTAAAACATGCATTTCTGAAATAGAAAATGATAAGAGAATTTCAGTGAGCGGGGACACAGCGAGTTGGTACATCGATTCGTATGTGTTAATCGAGAGCAAACAAATCGGAGTTCGACGTGTTGTTGAACTGCCAACAGTGATGTCCGACTAGTTTGGAAGAGACGTGACTTCGTGAGCCCGTGCCTTCAGTTTACTTTCTTAACCTCCACACGCGTCCGTCCAACACAAGCGTCCAAATATTACCTAAAATGAGAAAATTCACCACCAAAGTATTCGTCTGTGTATTGTTTTGCGTCATTTTTATAATCACGTTACATAATTATCACAAACAACAAACATACATCAGTATACTCAAGAGTAAAGGCCAGTATTTTGAATTGAAAAAAGCCGGCATGAAATATATACTCCTTTGGACGAAACAAGAAAACATACCGTTTGCGTACTTGGGGCAAGGACAAAGTGGATTTATTGGAAGAAATTGTGAGTATACAAATTGCATGGTCAGCTATAATGAGGACGACCTGGGAAGTACTGCAGCATTCGACGCAGTACTGTTTGCTGGACCGGAGTTGATTCATACGATATTGTATTTACCAGAGGAGCGACTGCCGTACCAAAAGTTTGTATTTGCTAGCATAGAATCACCAGGAAATTATCCGTTATGTCGCCATAATTTTAATGGGTACTTCAACTGGACGTGGACATACAAATTAGAATCAGATATACGATGGGGTTACATTACAATAAAAGACGCCGATGATAACATTGTTGGCCCAAAGAAAGATATGAATTGGATACCATGGAAGGAGATGGACCCTGTGAACGCTACTTTTAAGGAGCAGTTGAAGAGTAAACGTAAAGCAGTCGCCTGGTTTGTTTCTCATTGTCGATCTCGAAGTAGACGTGAAGATTATGCAGCCGTGCTTAAAGAAGAATTAATGATAAAATACGATTTAAACGTAGACGTGTACGGAGACTGTGGATCATATAAATGTCTTCGCGAAGAAGAAGATAAGTGTAATGAGTTGATAGCAAGAGATTATTTCTTTTATCTATCCTTTGAGAATGCTTTCAGTGAAGATTATGTAACAGAGAAAATATTGCATCCTTTACAAAATAATGCAGTGCCCATTGTTTTTGGAGGAGCTAACTACAGCAGGTATACGGATATTTCATAACTTTAATTTGATAATGCAAATTGCAGTCAGACAAAATGTAACACATGATCAAGTAAAATAATATTTTGTGTTAATGTATTATTCGTGTTTACCACTCATTTGAGTACCTAATAAAACAATAATCTTGTAATGGTTTAAGTAATTAAACAATCTTATTATGGATGCAGATTAGAAACAGTTTTTTTTTAATTTCAGATTTCTGCCGGATCGATCATATTTAAACGCCAGAGATTTTAAAACTGAGGAGTTGGCAAGAATTATATATGATTTAATGAATAACCCTGATGAATACGCCGAGTTTTTCAGATGGAAAAAATACTATTCGTACCATAAAACAACAAAGGTTAAAGAAACCAATGAATATTGCCAGATGTGCGCTGCGCTTAATGACGATAAACTGATGCAAACAACATCGGTTTATGATTCATTCAATGAATTTTGGGAATTTCATAGTACTTGTTGAAGTAATAATCGGGTGCTATAATGTATTATTTCCATTTTTTCTACGGTTTTTCGGGAAAATAGACCGGATAAAGATGTATTTTGAGCAATTTTAACAACTGATAAATTATTATGGAGTCAGATAATACTACACAAGATAATTATGAACTGGAAAATGTTTGTGGATTATCAAGTAAAAATAGTGATGTTTAATTTTCAGTATTACAATCGTTACATGAATAGGATGATGTTTTATACTTTGTTACAAAATAATAAATGTGTTTGATAAAAATTGCATAAAACGGTTTTTATTCCGCTATAAAATTGATGGAAATGGTATAGAATAATGGTCTACTACAAAAATGATGCATGAAATTGAACTGTGCTTGCAAAACAATGGTTTTATTCGATTTTAATCCAGGTACCTTTTTGTTTAACAAGTCGTGGTGGCCTAGTGGGTAAAGCACCAACCTCTCAAGTATGAGTGTGTGGGTTCGATTCCAGGTCAGGCAAGTACCAATG
>NWSH02000019.1:4312136-4323350 GCA_002382865.2 Heliothis virescens
TCGGAGTACCTGGTGACCCTGATTAGAGAACACAAAAGCCCAACCAAACTATTAGAGGAACCAACATAACGCCTTAGGTAGATGTCAATAAGCTCACGTTTCTACAAAAAGAAGTGAAATCCCACCAAAAACATTCTGTAAAAACTAGCCAATTCTCGCTGAAGCTGCTGGTTTATCTCTAAAAAGTAATGAAATCTGGACAAAGTCGTGCTGAGTCCTAAGGTTCTTACGCGATTTCTTTACTATTATAGTTTAATGCTATATGACTGGCCGTTGACTTGTTCTCACTAACGTTTAAAGAATGATCAACGGCCAGTCATATAGCATTAACTATAATAGTAAAGAAATCGCCGAAAGAATCCTTAGACTCAGCACGACTTTGTCCAGATTTCATTACTTTTTAGAGATAAACCAGCAGCTTCAGCGAGAATTGGCTAGTTTTTTACAGAATGTTTTTGGTGGGATATAATAATTATATGCTACTCATCACATATTCATTTTGACATTTCAGATTATTGAATGTTGTCTCTATATTTTGCGAAATAATTGTCTCTATATTTTATATATGTAAGTTTAGTATGTAAGTTTGTGTATATATGTTAAATTCTACATTGTCTCTATATTTTTGCGAAATAATTTTAGCCCCTGGGTTCACTCGCCTTTGCAAACTACAAAAAACTGGCCAAGTGCGAATTGGACTCGCGCACGAAGGGTTCCGTACCATTATCTATGAAAAATCAACGTATCTATTACCAACAGCCTGCAACTAGCCAAAAACAGTCTTTTTTCAGGCAGTAAAAAATAACTTTGTTTTTCAATACAAATATATGAATAACAAATTTATTATTTGCGGTTCACACGTTTATTGTATGGGGACCCCACTTAATAATTTTTATTTTTTGTATTTGTTGTTGTAGTGACAACGGAAATACATCATTTGTGAAGATTTCAGCTTTCTAGCTTTTACGGATTATGAGATAACAGCCCGGAGACAGACGACAGACAACGAAGTCTTAGTAATAGGGTCCGTTTTACCTTTGGGTACGGAACCCTAAAAAGGAGCCTACAGCCTTCCTCGATGAATGGGCTCCTACCTAACTCTGAGAGATATCTAACCGTTTGTTGCGACCATAGATTAAAATTTGACCTAACATACATATACCAAACTTATGTCAAAAATCTAATCTCTAATCTTAGATAGATTACAGAAATCCAGCTAATACCAATTCATCTATCTACTACGGAATAACCTCGTTTAACTTTAAGCGCACCAACTCAAAATGATGCAACCAATTTCTAGTGGCCACTAGTTTCACCTCCATCCCTTGGTCGCGGCGGCAACGGAATTTAATAGCATTATGTCACTGTGGCGTATGGGCAATGGGCGTATAAGCTGTTGTATAATATCTACGTTGCAGCTATCGTAGGTGAGCGATTACTAATGTACAGTATTGACCTCTCTACAGATTTATTATAAGTATAGATTGCCTGTCTTTTTCCTTGCTTTATTCCTCCACAAATTAACTTAAACAAATCGTGGCAACTTCAGCCTTACAATATTTTAGTAGGTACCTGAGATACATTTTGAAAATTAGATATTTTTGTGACTTGACCTAAAACTGTCAAAAGAAATCGCGCTCAGTCTACTCGTGCCCTTTTCTTTACGATGTTTACACGTCGGGCTGAAAAAATTTCGCGCTCGCTTCGCTCGCGCATTCATACTACGTTCCTATGTATTTCTTCATTCATACATTATCAAAATAAAATTATGTATTGCTACTTGACCACAACTGTATGATCAACCCCCCCCCTCCCCAGCACAAAAGCTGGATCCACCCTTGGCTTCGCGAAATTATGTCGCATGTCGCCGACGTACACATTTGGTCTAGCGCCGCCACTGTTTGTGGCTCTTTGAAAACTTAAAAATCTTGTAAATTGTAACTTTTGGCTCTTTTGACTCAAAAGGTTGCCGACCCCTGGGCTAGGCAGTATGGTCGAAAGACTTAGCCTGTCCTATAGGCAAATAAAAAACAACTTTCCAGGACAATCTGTCCAAATCACCTTACTAATTGAAAATCAAATTCATTCCTACATAGATATTATATACTACACTGTACATACACTGTATATCTCATGTATATCTTATGTGAACCAAACGAAAAAGGATAATCAAACGAAAAAGGAACTAATATAAAACACTTAGATTTCTGAAAACGAATAGGCAACACTGGCCAACCTGCTATTTGAAAATGATAATGATTATTAACTGGAATATAGGAAAATTATGTATTAAAACAAATAAAAGAAGCACTTATTTCAGTATGACATTTCACGACTTTCCCATGTTATGCTTTTTATTAGATTCTAAAGTTTTCATACCTATTATAGTCTAAAAAATATAGATAATTATTTGAAAGATGGCAACACAACATTGTTGTTGACATTAGAGAAATTTTGACATTATGAAAAACATTCCAGCCCTCTTCACACGAAATATTTTTGGCATCTCAGCATCTCTCTTTTACACCAAAGGACACGACTTACATCTATCTCATTCAGTAACGCTTAAAAAGTCACGCTTTATTCCAAACAGTTGCTTTCTTTCCTAGGCTCCGATCACAGAGTACTTTATTATATAGGTATAGAGGCTTAACTGAACGGATTCTGAAGGAAAGCGACAAGTGGCGCCGTCTGTAGCCAAAAACCTACAACTTTTCTGACATGTACTTATGTAGATCTATACATCTACCATCATACAAGTAGGTTTTTATTAAGTATCAGATTTTAAGCAGAAAATAAAACCCATATTATAAAATTTCAGTCATTTATTTTGCCATAGGTATGTACAATAGTCGTACTACGAGCATATATTAGAAAATCTAACAATAAAATATTTTGGAATGATATTTAAAATTTCTAATACAGATCAACGACGAACAGTAAATAAACAAATATCTACAAAAACTGAATCTTACAAGATGAAACTAAAAAGTAAAATATAATAAAGAATTTATATCAATTACTAGCTTCCGCCAGCGGTTTCACCCGCTTTCCCGTGGGAACTACTGCGCGCACCCGAATAAAGTAGCCTATAGCCTTCCTCGATAAATGGGCTATCTAACACTGAAATAATTTTTCAAATCGGACCAGTAGATCCTGAGATTAGCTCGTTCAAACAAACAAACTCTTTAGCTTTATAATATTAGTAACGTGTTAAAATAGGTTTGATGTCGGTGCCAAGCCAATTCAATGCTTACGTAGTAACTAGGCATCGACATCAAACCTATTTTAACACGTTGAACGCCAAGTGAGCGACAAACAAAAGTTTTCTATTGTGTCTGTGACCCATGGCGTTCAACGTGTTAATATTATTTACTCCTCATTATACACAATTTATTTTTATATATAATAATAAAAGCTTGTCGGAAGGATTACATACCTATTCATTTATATCATAATTCATTTATATCATAATAATTTGTGGTAAATCGAGCAGCAAGCTTTTATTTTTATATATAAATTGTGTTTAATGAGGAGTTGTTAGTATAATTCAAAAAGAAAATTTGATTTTCTTCTTTTAGAGAATTAAATAAAAGCTTTTTCTTAAAAAGTTTTTTAGATATTATTTTATTGACTAATCGCTGTCTATATGCATTTTACATTATTTATAGTATTGTCAATGTTTTCTCTTGTAACATCTTTTAAAATACTTTTTTGCTTTGCACTGCATGCCATCCTCGTCACTGTCTATATCTTTTTTCCCACATAATATTTTATTTATATTTTTACAATAATTAAATGTAAAAAATCGACATACTAAATTTATTAAAAAATCAATTAATTTATTTTTGTGATCACAGCACGTTAAAAAATTAAAATCAAGAAATAACAAAATTATTGTTTTTGAATATTCCCTGAGGGATTTTTGTTTTAAATTATTGCTAAGTATATAATTTATTATGTCTTGCATGTTGGAGACACATTCTAAAAAATCTGAGCTGGGACTCGAAAGCCAACGACGACTGGCAAATTCCCTTCTTTCTATGTAGTCATGTGCATTTTCGCTACAGAGATTACTCTTACAAATTTCACAGGACCTAAATATTTTATTTTTTGATTTTTTTATAAAATATCCCGCAACATATTGAAGGGGCCCAATTATTTGGGGCTGCTTTTTTTCCTCTATAGGTGTAAGAGTAATCTCGTTTACAATATCTAAAGGTATTTCCTCAGTCGTCGTCGCAGCTTCCGAATCTTTTTTAACAATGAGGGCATGTAGTGCATTGCATTGGTCTTCTTCACAATTTGCTCCGGGGGCATGGACACTGGCTAGGTTATTGACCAACAGGGTTGTTAACGCTGATTCAAATGATTCTGGCGTTGGATTTGTGTTACGGCACCCATGGCTTCTTATGGCCCCAAAGAAATTCTCGATTGGGTCTTGATTTAGGTGCCGCATCCAAATTGATGTAATATTGTGGTCAATAGCCAAGATTTTAACTAAAGTTTCTATACCTTCCAGTGTCCATACCCAATTATTGATGCTAGGTACAGATGCAATTTTATTTTTTTCTGTCATAAATTTCATGGATTTTAAAACTTTTTTGGCTTCTGCCCAAAATTCATTATGTTTGGAGGTTGGCGTGACAGGTCCCAGAAGAGGTTTTGTAAACCTGTTTTTTTTAAAACTGCCATTAACGGAATCAAATAATTTATCAAAAAATAATAGGACATCTGCAGTCTCCTTGCATTCTGCTGGAAGGATTCCGTTATCTGCAAAACAATAATTATTCAGTATTAGATATATAGTATATGTGCACACTTTATGTGTATAAATACATGTGCTTTAGAATACATGCTTGAATATCCAACAATACATTATAATGTAATTTCAAATTATTCATTAGCCAAAGTCAGTGGATTGTAATTCATATATGGCCGGTTTCTGAGTTCCGTTATCAAAAGGTTATCTATTAATTTTTAAGGGAAAATGAATAGATAAACCACCGATAAAGGTGCTCAGAAACTGGCCAATAACGATTTAGAATTTATTTATTCAATGGTGACAAAAATACAGAAAATTTGAATTTAATTATTACTAATTAACATAATATATCATATCATTATGATATAAGCTAGCTAAATATAGATGATGCTTAAAACAAAAACTTCCTGATCCTTACCTGATAGGTATCCCATTGTAGACGAAACAGTTCTGCTGAACACTTGGCTGGCAAATTTAACTTTCATTTTGGTTTTTGTCGGATCAACATGGCTATCAGACAACTTAGGCACTAATTTTATTCCTTTATAAGCAGGATTTTCTTTGTGTAATAATTTAATATGATCCCACTTCGCTGTTTTTTCTTTGTTTTCAGTGGTATACCTTAAATTCTTCTCCAAAAGATTATTTCTAATCCCTTTTAATAAATGTGGGGGATCATAAAGTGGAACAATTTTCTTGTCATTAATTATTATTATTTTTGTGTCTTCTTTGACTTCATGTCCACTTCTCAGCATATGTCCCCTGGTTTCATGTAGGAGAAGATTTAAGGCATGTCTATTATTAGTGCCTTGGTCACACACAGTAGCCACAACATTAAACCCAGTTTCTTGCAAATTTTCTATGATTGTTTTAATTTGCACAGCCAGTTCAGAACCCTTAGTGGCCGCTTCAGAGAAAGTGTATGCAACAGGTTGTTTATATTTTCTTATTAGACCCCTGATCATAAAAACCTGTGCATGGTCTGCAAAGTCTGGTTTTGTCTCACGACCATTATTGACAAAACCTATTACCAAATCCTTTCTTTCATTATAGGAAATGTTGGGTTTTAAAGACATTTCATCAAACATTAATACGCAGAGTTTGTCTGCTGGCTTCATTTTATTTGCCCTAGCTTTTAGTTGGCTAAATATATTTTTATTAATGCCAGGCTTTATATTAGCTTGATTTAAAAATTTTGTCAGTATTTGCTGGGAGGGCAAAACTATCATTCTCCGCAGAAAGCGATAGCCTTTGGGGCTTTGCTTTAGCATTGCCAAAGCTAATATTTTTTCTTCTGTTGAAAATCTTCTGCCTTTCTGTTTCTTTTTATATTCTCGGAACTGCAACATTGTCAAAATTTTAGCAGCACTTGGCAAATTGTTAACAGTAGCTATAAAGTTGCTACTATTCATTAAATTTTTGGCTGCTTTTAATTGCAATGATTGCTTCTGCGCTCTATTTCGGCATTTTGACAGTTTAACTCGAATATTCCTTAATTTTTGATATAAACTATGCTCCTTCTTCGTCATTTTTATATTTTTCACTACTCTTTTAGTAGAGTTTGAACCTGAAAATAATATTAAGCTGTTAGAAAACAAGGTAAGTTAGGCATTACTATTTAATTGTCATAAATGGGTTATGCATGGACAGAACATTTAGTAAAGGACACCCACCATATTTTTCTTGTAGTGTGCATTTTTGTATTCCAAGTTCCTCAACAACTTGTTGAACAGTTGCTGAAATATAAAAGATTTAATTTAGTTTATTTATTAATGTATTATTATAGTAAAATAAAGTATTACAAGTAAAAAATAAACACAGCGCATATAATAATATTACCATGTAGCAAAAACCAGTAAAATGTTAAAATTAGCAAACTGGTAGCATGGAAAGGGAAATGGAAAATAATAATATAAACCAACCTTGCGATAGTTTTACATTTTCTTTTAAAAGTTGTTGGGGTTCTGGTAGTGGTCCTGAAACAAGAATAAGACAACAACTGATAAAACTGAAATTGTGTTGGTATTGCCTACATGAAGACTGTACTATTGAAATAATTATTTTACAGAAAGGTAACATGTGTGACAACAAAATATATTCCAAATGCCACTTAAATTTAAAATGCACCCGAGGCAATTGTCGAACTGCATAATACAAGACAGTCATATCTTTCTCTTTTCCCAACTACGTTATGGTCGGCTTCCAGTCTAACCGGATGCAGCTGAGAACCAGTGTTTTACATGGAGCGACTGCCGGTCTGACCTCCACAACCCAGTTACNAAATCTAACAATAAAATATTTTGGAATGATATTTAAAATTTCTAATACAGATCAACGACGAACAGTAAATAAACAAATATCTACAAAAACTGAATCTTACAAGATGAAACTAAAAAGTAAAATATAATAAAGAATTTATATCAATTACTAGCTTCCGCCAGCGGTTTCACCCGCTTTCCCGTGGGAACTACTGCGCGCACCCGAATAAAGTAGCCTATAGCCTTCCTCGATAAATGGGCTATCTAACACTGAAATAATTTTTCAAATCGGACCAGTAGATCCTGAGATTAGCTCGTTCAAACAAACAAACTCTTTAGCTTTATAATATTAGTAACGTGTTAAAATAGGTTTGATGTCGGTGCCAAGCCAATTCAATGCTTACGTAGTAACTAGGCATCGACATCAAACCTATTTTAACACGTTGAACGCCAAGTGAGCGACAAACAAAAGTTTTCTATTGTGTCTGTGACCCATGGCGTTCAACGTGTTAATATTATTTACTCCTCATTATACACAATTTATTTTTATATATAATAATAAAAGCTTGTCGGAAGGATTACATACCTATTCATTTATATCATAATTCATTTATATCATAATAATTTGTGGTAAATCGAGCAGCAAGCTTTTATTTTTATATATAAATTGTGTTTAATGAGGAGTTGTTAGTATAATTCAAAAAGAAAATTTGATTTTCTTCTTTTAGAGAATTAAATAAAAGCTTTTTCTTAAAAAGTTTTTTAGATATTATTTTATTGACTAATCGCTGTCTATATGCATTTTACATTATTTATAGTATTGTCAATGTTTTCTCTTGTAACATCTTTTAAAATACTTTTTTGCTTTGCACTGCATGCCATCCTCGTCACTGTCTATATCTTTTTTCCCACATAATATTTTATTTATATTTTTACAATAATTAAATGTAAAAAATCGACATACTAAATTTATTAAAAAATCAATTAATTTATTTTTGTGATCACAGCACGTTAAAAAATTAAAATCAAGAAATAACAAAATTATTGTTTTTGAATATTCCCTGAGGGATTTTTGTTTTAAATTATTGCTAAGTATATAATTTATTATGTCTTGCATGTTGGAGACACATTCTAAAAAATCTGAGCTGGGACTCGAAAGCCAACGACGACTGGCAAATTCCCTTCTTTCTATGTAGTCATGTGCATTTTCGCTACAGAGATTACTCTTACAAATTTCACAGGACCTAAATATTTTATTTTTTGATTTTTTTATAAAATATCCCGCAACATATTGAAGGGGCCCAATTATTTGGGGCTGCTTTTTTTCCTCTATAGGTGTAAGAGTAATCTCGTTTACAATATCTAAAGGTATTTCCTCAGTCGTCGTCGCAGCTTCCGAATCTTTTTTAACAATGAGGGCATGTAGTGCATTGCATTGGTCTTCTTCACAATTTGCTCCGGGGGCATGGACACTGGCTAGGTTATTGACCAACAGGGTTGTTAACGCTGATTCAAATGATTCTGGCGTTGGATTTGTGTTACGGCACCCATGGCTTCTTATGGCCCCAAAGAAATTCTCGATTGGGTCTTGATTTAGGTGCCGCATCCAAATTGATGTAATATTGTGGTCAATAGCCAAGATTTTAACTAAAGTTTCTATACCTTCCAGTGTCCATACCCAATTATTGATGCTAGGTACAGATGCAATTTTATTTTTTTCTGTCATAAATTTCATGGATTTTAAAACTTTTTTGGCTTCTGCCCAAAATTCATTATGTTTGGAGGTTGGCGTGACAGGTCCCAGAAGAGGTTTTGTAAACCTGTTTTTTTTAAAACTGCCATTAACGGAATCAAATAATTTATCAAAAAATAATAGGACATCTGCAGTCTCCTTGCATTCTGCTGGAAGGATTCCGTTATCTGCAAAACAATAATTATTCAGTATTAGATATATAGTATATGTGCACACTTTATGTGTATAAATACATGTGCTTTAGAATACATGCTTGAATATCCAACAATACATTATAATGTAATTTCAAATTATTCATTAGCCAAAGTCAGTGGATTGTAATTCATATATGGCCGGTTTCTGAGTTCCGTTATCAAAAGGTTATCTATTAATTTTTAAGGGAAAATGAATAGATAAACCACCGATAAAGGTGCTCAGAAACTGGCCAATAACGATTTAGAATTTATTTATTCAATGGTGACAAAAATACAGAAAATTTGAATTTAATTATTACTAATTAACATAATATATCATATCATTATGATATAAGCTAGCTAAATATAGATGATGCTTAAAACAAAAACTTCCTGATCCTTACCTGATAGGTATCCCATTGTAGACGAAACAGTTCTGCTGAACACTTGGCTGGCAAATTTAACTTTCATTTTGGTTTTTGTCGGATCAACATGGCTATCAGACAACTTAGGCACTAATTTTATTCCTTTATAAGCAGGATTTTCTTTGTGTAATAATTTAATATGATCCCACTTCGCTGTTTTTTCTTTGTTTTCAGTGGTATACCTTAAATTCTTCTCCAAAAGATTATTTCTAATCCCTTTTAATAAATGTGGGGGATCATAAAGTGGAACAATTTTCTTGTCATTAATTATTATTATTTTTGTGTCTTCTTTGACTTCATGTCCACTTCTCAGCATATGTCCCCTGGTTTCATGTAGGAGAAGATTTAAGGCATGTCTATTATTAGTGCCTTGGTCACACACAGTAGCCACAACATTAAACCCAGTTTCTTGCAAATTTTCTATGATTGTTTTAATTTGCACAGCCAGTTCAGAACCCTTAGTGGCCGCTTCAGAGAAAGTGTATGCAACAGGTTGTTTATATTTTCTTATTAGACCCCTGATCATAAAAACCTGTGCATGGTCTGCAAAGTCTGGTTTTGTCTCACGACCATTATTGACAAAACCTATTACCAAATCCTTTCTTTCATTATAGGAAATGTTGGGTTTTAAAGACATTTCATCAAACATTAATACGCAGAGTTTGTCTGCTGGCTTCATTTTATTTGCCCTAGCTTTTAGTTGGCTAAATATATTTTTATTAATGCCAGGCTTTATATTAGCTTGATTTAAAAATTTTGTCAGTATTTGCTGGGAGGGCAAAACTATCATTCTCCGCAGAAAGCGATAGCCTTTGGGGCTTTGCTTTAGCATTGCCAAAGCTAATATTTTTTCTTCTGTTGAAAATCTTCTGCCTTTCTGTTTCTTTTTATATTCTCGGAACTGCAACATTGTCAAAATTTTAGCAGCACTTGGCAAATTGTTAACAGTAGCTATAAAGTTGCTACTATTCATTAAATTTTTGGCTGCTTTTAATTGCAATGATTGCTTCTGCGCTCTATTTCGGCATTTTGACAGTTTAACTCGAATATTCCTTAATTTTTGATATAAACTATGCTCCTTCTTCGTCATTTTTATATTTTTCACTACTCTTTTAGTAGAGTTTGAACCTGAAAATAATATTAAGCTGTTAGAAAACAAGGTAAGTTAGGCATTACTATTTAATTGTCATAAATGGGTTATGCATGGACAGAACATTTAGTAAAGGACACCCACCATATTTTTCTTGTAGTGTGCATTTTTGTATTCCAAGTTCCTCAACAACTTGTTGAACAGTTGCTGAAATATAAAAGATTTAATTTAGTTTATTTATTAATGTATTATTATAGTAAAATAAAGTATTACAAGTAAAAAATAAACACAGCGCATATAATAATATTACCATGTAGCAAAAACCAGTAAAATGTTAAAATTAGCAAACTGGTAGCATGGAAAGGGAAATGGAAAATAATAATATAAACCAACCTTGCGATAGTTTTACATTTTCTTTTAAAAGTTGTTGGGGTTCTGGTAGTGGTCCTGAAACAAGAATAAGACAACAACTGATAAAACTGAAATTGTGTTGGTATTGCCTACATGAAGACTGTACTATTGAAATAATTATTTTACAGAAAGGTAACATGTGTGACAACAAAATATATTCCAAATGCCACTTAAATTTAAAATGCACCCGAGGCAATTGTCGAACTGCATAATACAAGACAGTCATATCTTTCTCTTTTCCCAACTACGTTATGGTCGGCTTCCAGTCTAACCGGATGCAGCTGAGAACCAGTGTTTTACATGGAGCGACTGCCGGTCTGACCTCCACAACCCAGTTAC
>NWSH02000019.1:4334701-4364657 GCA_002382865.2 Heliothis virescens
ATCCCACCAAAAACATTCTGTAAAAAACTAGCCAATTCTCGCTGAAGCTGCTTGTTTATCTCTAAAAAGTAATGAAATCTAGACAAAGTCGTGCTGAGTGTAAGGATTCTTACTGCGATTTCTTTACTATTATTATAATTAATGCTATATGACTGGCCGTTGATCATTCTTTAAACGTTAGTGAGTACAAGTCAACTTTGTCTAGATTTCATTACTTTTTAGAGATAAACAAGCAGCTTCAGCGAGAATTGGCTAGTTTTTTTACAGAATGTTTTTGATGGGATTCACTTTTTTGGTTGCATTATTTCTAAAGGTAGTAGTTACGGAGGATGGAAAGATCACCATGACGCTCTGTCTAACCTGATGCTATAGAATAGATATCCGGGATATCTCTTCATCTATTTTGAATTGGTGGGTACCTTTAATGATGATGAAACAAATACGCTTGTGACCTAATTTTTTCGTTTATTTCTTGGTAAGAAATATAATTTATAGGACGTGAATACACACATAGACTGTGATTTTTTTCTTCGTATTAGAGAGTCGGGATGGACAGTGCCAAGGGCGATGGACAGTCAGTGGCAGGTGGAAATTAAACTGTAATTGTCAATCTGCTCGTTCATTTGGCAACGGATATCGACTGATGAAGCAAACGAGTGTACCATTTTGTCCATTTAAAGCCTAAGATTTTGTACTTGTGTGGCATTGGTGTAGGCAGTGAAGGTATTCAGGTATTCAGCATTACATTAGTCTATTGCCGTCCATTACTGAACGTAAGTAACCCCCAATGAGCGCCAAATATTCCAGTCAAATAAAGGTGAAGAAATTACTGCTAGGAAAAGTATAATATTTGAAGCACAATGTCTTTAATATGCGCTGGTAAGAAGTAGTAGAAGGTCTTCTTCAATCTTTATACTGTGGTAGTAGTATTTCAAAACTTTTGTTTTTCGTCAGCTGTCCCAATTCAGGAATGTTTGACGAAGACTTATAAGAGATTTTTAAAGACAAACAACGAATATTCAACCAATTATAAATACCAGTACACCATACAAAATCGACAGCCTCAACGAAAATTATTCCCGTGTAAGTTTATGAATAAAACTCTTCAAGTCAGTACAACTCGCGCTCCATCAGGCCCCATGTTTCTCCAGCAATAAATAAAGGCGGCAAACTTTCGAGAACCTTCCATCGCACCGAGGTTCGCCTGTTGCTTCGACAGATTGAACTTTCTGAATATCTATCGACCACTTCTCAAATACTTTCCAAGATATTGCCCGCGGCTTGTTTGGGAATTGATGGAATTCGCGCGAAAACTTTTGTAAGTTATTCTTGGTACACTTTTGTTTTTGTGTTTGTTGCATTTCGTATGAAGTTCAAGCTATTATCATTTGCATGGTTAGGAATGATCGATGAACTAACAATGAAAAAAATACAAAAGTGAAACCTACAGTAGTTATCGACATGAGGAACTGCAGTACAGGACTTGTTTATTCAAAATGTTAAATTGAATGGTTTATAAATCAGTCTTCCCTTTTAAATCAGATGGACTTTATCCTACAAACTGTCAATAATCTTATCTTGTTTTTATAAATCCTTAGTGATAATTATAAATTCAAAAGTAACTCTGTCTGTTTGCGTGCAGAATTTTACGCCAAAACTATTGAACCGATTTAATCTGATAAACAGATAATCCGAAGCCTGAAAAAGGACACATGCTACTTTTTACCCAATTGCTCTTAGTGCTTCTCTTGTGATACGAGAAACTGCAAAGAACTGCAAGTAGTAAATAAACTCATGAAAGCCTATCCTGTTTTTATTTTCCCTTAGTAATAGAAGCTCCTAAGAATATACATCGAGCAGATAGTACTGTTAATGCGATGCCGATTGTCATGTCCCATTAGCATCATAAACGATTCCCACCCATGCAGGTCGTTTTAATTGAAAATGTAGGCCGATTGTGATGACCTAACCTGTTTGTTAAAAAATATACTCCAAATGTGTGAATATCCCTAAACAGGCGAAATATCAGTGCTTACATACATATCAGCTAATTGCTGTTCACTGCCGAACGTAGGCCTTTGGTAACAAACACTGCTTAGGTAATTAAAAAAAATATCTTAATGTGCAATTCGCGACTCAAACGTGTTGTGTCTAAATAACTTTATTATTATTAATTACTAGCTTTTGCCAGCGTCTTCGCCCGCGTAAAGGTTATATTCCCAGTTTTTTCCGTTCTCGTGGGAATTTCGGAAAATCCTTTCTTATCTCGCGTGAAAGACTTAAGATGAACCTCTGTGCAAAATTTCAGCTTTATAGGTTCACGGGTTTGGGCTCTGCGTTGATGAGTCAGTGAATGAGTCAGGACTGATTTTTATATGTATAGTTAATAGGTACATAATTTTCAATATGATATACAAAGTAAGATGCAAAGTACCTATCCACATTCATATACCCACTTCTCAAGGAGTAAACAGAAATAAGATATCCGCTATTTATACCCAACCTTCAAATAGCAGTACAGCTGAACAAGTTGCCTTTGACTCCGTCAAGTTGCGGCGACTGAAGTCGAAGCCAGAGACGTGTCTCATCTACATAATAGGATTACCGTAGACGCGACACCTCTTTGAGGTATTACACAATAGGGAATGCTATATGCCAAGTGTGAGCTTATTCTAATTGCCGAGTTTCGCGATGGTGGATTAAAATTATTAGCGATTATGGTGTTTCAATGAGTATCATTCTGTTTCTTACTCTAGTTTTATTTGCAATCTTCTTCCATACTTATTCCTTTATCTGACGTCATTTTAGAAGGATCCTCCTTTTTAGCAATCTATCCATCGCGATCGTAAGGATAATTATTTCTAGGTATATTGTCTTTCAAACCATCCTTTCTTTGGCCATTCTCTCTCTATTATACAAATATCAAGCCAAGTTTGTACTCTAGATTTCCCTGACATTATGGTCCTCATGTTACAAATTTAAGTTACTCGTCATTTTTTTCCGTCACTCTGTACATAAATATGTTTTTTTTTAACAAAAATGAGTCTAGGTACCATAAATAAAATAATAATCTCTTTAGTCCATATCACATATCAAGGTAGGTATATCACCAAAAAAGTACGTAAAACTCAGTGCCTATCTCGTTTATTCTCACTAAAATAGTTTATTCCGTTCTGTACCACTAGATATTCCTCTTTCGACATGTTGTGTGTGAGTGGGTTTTCTTTGTAGCCAAGGGGGTGTGGCCTCTGATGCTGCTACTGTTGCTACGAACGTAGTAGTGCGCCTACGCATAGCGTAGCATTGCCCCTGCTACAGCTACATTAATTTAAACATGGTTTATGTGTTGTGTATGGCTGTTGTAATCACAAATGAATTATGATACTTACTACACCATTGCAGAACTTCTTTTGAGAATATGATGTATCTATGCAGCAGGTTTCAATTAGTGTTTCACTAGTTCCAAGTTTTACTACCTATTTTTGCAGGAATAAAACAACCCTATGTTAGGATATTTTCTATTTAACCTGGGCGTGTATCAAAGAGCACAAAGTGAAACAAATCCGTATGTAACGAGATCACAATCTCTATGAATACATAGTAGTTGAGTTTTTCACGACCTTCCTACATGACACGCTTGTTGGGAGATTTTTACTTTACATTCATGAGGTACATGCCGTTAATTTTATCTGCCTAATCTAACCTAATTAGGCCTAACTCCATCTACAACATAACGTCAGTTTTCTTAAAGCAAATGTTTATGAGTTTTAACGTTCAATTTTCTAAGTGAACAGTTGTTTTAAGAACCTTTATGATGACATTAAAAATGGGCATTACCATCTTCACCTACACAACCTTTTGAAGACCACCAAGTTAACGTGCCTCCCGAAGCATGGAGGAACTTCTAACAACAAGATAATCACCCATCAGTTCAGTAAGTCTAGAAATTTCCCCCTATGACGTCATAAAGTCACAATTCACACGTTACCTCTAATCTATACTAATCTATACTACGAGTAATATTATAAAGCTGAAGTTCCCACGGGACGCGGGTGAAACCGCTGGCAGAAGCTAGTATCAGTATATATGTATACATAATAAGAATATATATCTCACGTCTCTAAGAACTTGTCTAACAATAGCTGTAGTAACAACTACAGTGTCTTGCATATTTAACGGGACACAAGTCTTTCACAGTCTGCTGGTGCCTAATGAGATGTCTTCAACGTGTCTGCGTAAACACGGCACGAAACGCGTCAACGACTATAACTGGGCGATAAAATATAAGGTAACAACTTGTAAACAATGGCTTTGTAGTCTCCTGTCTTTATAGGTAGTTGCTAAGCTTGTGTCGCGGTTTCGTCGGGTGCTTAAGGAGACTACTTCCCGCACCTAGATAAAACGTAGTCTATATGTTAATATGATGTATAAGCTACGTTACTGCCAAGTTTCAACAAAATCCGTTCAGTATTTGCGCATGAAGAAGTAAAGATGAAAAATTGTACGTATGTTACGTACAATTTTTCATCTTTCCTATTATTAGTGTGATGTCATGAAGTATCTGAACACTAGAGCAAAGAGCTGGATTGTTTTTCTTTTTTAACATAATATTTAAAGTAAAGCTTAAAAGTAATGTTCAAATTTATTTATGGATAGGTAAAAGATTCACTGCTTGACATCGTGATTTGCAGTAAATCTTGCTGTTTTTAATAGTAGTAAGAAGAATATAACGAGCATTATACATTCCTATGATGTACATGATCAAATAAATTGCCATAAATGCACAAACAAAACTCGATAACGACTTTCTCAAGTTCGAGAGAATCAATAAGGTTTCCAACATTTATTCAATAAAACAGTGTCAGAAGTTGTATAATTATGTACGTGTGTGAACTTCGTGCGTATAACTTTACAAAGTTTTGTAACATACGTGTCCTCAATCCTTGATTTCAGGGTAAACATGTTTATTTGGGGAGGATTCTGTAATTTCTATAAACCACATTGGAATCTGTATTTTGATTTACGTAACTTAATTTTTGATGTTGTTCCCGGGAGAAAATATAGATGTATGGGATGATTGGCTATGTAGCAAAGTTAATGAAATGATAAACTTCAGTTTTTTCATGTAAAAAAGTTTATTGAGAAGAATTTGGGAAAAATAACGAATCAATTATTCCATTGCGTTGTTGGCGTTTCAAAATATTTATAATTGTTACACTACTCTTAGTGACATAAAAAAAATATTAGTTGTCCCACATACTTCGGTAATTAGTAACTCAGCTATTATTTTTATTTATTTGCATCAGGCATCTAAGGCCCGTAGAAAATACTGTACATAAATATTATAGCATTAAATTATATACTAATACATATTTTATATAAAAACAACTTAAAAAAAACTAATGCACACGAAGCGCCGGCGTCGTGTTACGCTGCGTGGTGTCGCGTAGCCTTCCTCGGAATCTCCGATAGACGACACCCTTCGGCCAAAACTCTTCCTTGAGGAAGGTCTCAAAGTGATGAGTTGGAACGCGCACCATGAATGACTTGAAGTTCGGTGTTGTGGCGCGACTCCAACTTCTCCACCCTCAAGGTCCAGTTGGTCTTGAATCGGACATACTCCACGATCTGCTCCACCGTCGTGGTGTGATGTAGACGGGACACGTATAGCTGCGTCGTTGGTACTGCAGGATGCAGCAGGTTGTTGGGTCCAGATTGTGCGGTACCGCTTTGAATCCTACAAGGTGGCCTCTTTTTTCTCCTTTCTACCTTTATGAAGCCATTCTTGTGTTGTCAAATTATTATTTTTTTCCCTGTGTATTTTAGTAAGTCATGTCGATAAGATAACCAAAGCCGTAGCAATCCGATCTCACATTTAATCGCTTTAGTGATAGCACTGTCATTCATAGTGTAAACACGCCAAAAATAGACGTGAAAAATACCATTTATTTTAGGTATTTTTCTATTTGCGAAAATTATACATATTTTTGCAATGTCTTTGAAAGTGTGGTCAAAATTCTCAGCAGTTGCCAAAAATGGCACTAAATTCCGTTTTCGCATCATGGACATGCCCGAAAATCTTTTTGGGACAGTTGTACAACTTTACGTTGAATATTTTGTGAAACAAGAATCTACTTTTAAAGCTTCTGGTACGTTTTTTTATACCATTATCGATATAGGCATCAGATATGGTTGTGAGAATGTGAGTTGATAATTGAAATAGTAGTAAGTAAATGATTTAAAAATTAAATGAGCATTTTTTGTCTGTTATAGGTGTGCCAAAAAGTGCAGAATCTTTAGAAGAATGCAGTGCATTTCTGTCAAAAATAGTTGAAGACAATAGTTTCCATATAACAATTTGTTGTTTCGACAACGATGATGACGAACATATTGAAGTCATTGGGGCCTCCCTGATGGCTTTAACGAAGAAAGGAGAACCAGAACCAGAGGTAACATTTAAAGACATATTTTTCACAAATATAATGAATAAATATTACATGATTACCTGTATACCTACGGAAAGACATGCATGAAATTAAAAGGTACTTTCTAACAGGCTCATTAATTTCAGTTAGTCTTCGAAACGCCGCCATTGAAGAAATTGGTGGAAATGTTTAAAGGCCTCGCCGATTATTACAATGAGGAAAAAGAGTTCGGCCTAGATCGGTTTTACTCTGACAGAGGGTTATTTGTGTGTCCCAAATATAGAGGACTTGGTATTGCGCAAGAGTTCCTAAAAACAAGGTACAAATGGTTTTATTTTAATTACTCACTTTTTTTAATTATAATTTTATTAATTATAATATTAATTTTAATTATAATATTAAATGATGACACCTGGAACCGCGCAAAAAAATATTTAGTCTATCGTCAGAGTGTACTACCCTACATAGAGGACCATCAATTTGAAGAAGATGACGGACAGTGGGTGGATTCGGGATGCCGATGACCGGGATGGTGGGCGTTCGTTGAGGGAGGCCTACGTTCAGCAGTGGCTGGCAATTGGCTAATATGATGATGGTGATCGCCAGAGTATTGTCAGTTTTTCAGCATGGTGCTCCACGGTGAGGTTGCGTTTGGAAATTGGAGCAGAACAATGTTGGTTTACACTCTTACACCTAAAATATAACACATTATTATGCAATTTCAAACATTAGTCATATTGGAATGTAAATACTTTATTTTCTAGGCGAATGATATGCAAAGAACAAGAAATATCCATCAACGGAGCCTGGATGACGTCATACGGCACGCAGAAGGCTGCTGAGCGGGATGGCTGGGAGACAGTTTGTGAGATCCAATATGATGAGTTCGAAAAGAAATATGGCGTTACCTTTGATAAAGAACCTCCATCTTCTAAGTTTATGATTGCTAGAATAAATTGAATTGTTACTGCATTTGGTTTGTGGATTTAATTCTAAAGTCCACTTGACCTACTTTCCTACTACCTACTTTTTAGTCTCAATCACAATATTGCTCACTGGTACAACTAAGGCAAGATCCACGACAGACTTTTTCCATGCTACGCAGTGATTATCGCCCTTAACAACATGTAATGAATATTTATATGATAACTGATATCTTCAAGTCAGCTGCTTTCATGAATAACTTCAACCACAGCACTGATAAGACTATCATTTGTATGTTGATGTCAAATAAATATCATTTGGCGATAGTCACATTATGTCACTACAAGTTTTAAACCAAAGGCATGTCATTCGATTAAACCTTTTAAATGAGATATGGGAAGATGTAAATATTTTAGGAATTTCAAACAATGACGAAGAAATTAAAGAAATACACGAACCTTTAGAGACCTGTGGAATATAATGAGGGATATCACGTAGTGATCTGTTGACAATGATGATGAGCAAATTAAAGAAATCATGGGAGCATCTATGATGGCCTTAGCGACAAAGGATGGCGAAATAAAGATATGTAACCAAATATATTATTTATTGAAAAGGTTCGCTACTTTATGAGAATTATTATAAGATTTTGTACCTGCATCAAAGAGCATGTAAATGTCAGTATTGAGACTCTCTCTGGTTATGTCGGATTGCCGCCTAATCGGTCTGGGAGAGTGATGGAACAGGGGTGCAATTGTATCTACGCAAATTCTTGTGCTCTCTCTGGTATTATCCCGTGGTATTTTGAATTAAATCGACTGTGATAATTTTTTCTACAATATTTAACTAGCTTTGTACTGGGACCTTGTAGCTTTGAACCTGTTGCAAAATAGGACTTTAACAATGGTAGGTATTCAAAGTCGTTTTCATCAACACTTGATAGAAATTCTATGATCCAGTATTTTTTTCTAGGAGAATGATATGCATGGTATACCTGGATCAACGGAGCCTGGATGACGTCATACGGTACTCAGAAGGCTGCAGAGAGGGATGGCTGGGAGACAGTTTGTAAGATCCCGTATGAAGAACTGGAGAAACAATATGGAGTTACGTATGATGATGATGCTAAGAGTACCAAGTTTATGATAGCGAGAATTTAATAAATGTGTGAATTATTTTGTTCTTTCATTTTTCAATAAAAAAAGTTTATTGAGCAGAATTTGGAAAAAAAAAACGAATCAAAATATTCCGTGGCGTTTCAAAATATTTTTAATTGTTACACTACATAATCCAAAGTACAGCTTAAGCTCTTAGTCGGTGATATAAAAAAATAATTAGTTATCTCACATACTTTGGCAGTTACTAATTCAGCTATTATGATTGTCTTGTCAAATTATTTTTTTCCCTGTGTATTTTTGTAAGTCATATCGATAAGATAACCAATGCCCTAGCAATCCGATCTTATATTTAATCGCTTTAGTGATAGCACTGTCATTCACAGTGTAAACACGCCAAAAATACACGTGAAAATTACTATTAATTTTAGGTATTGTTCTATTTACGAAGACATTTATTGCACTGAATTGCAATGGCTCTGAAAGTGAGGTCAAAATTCTCAGCAGTTGCCAAAAATGGCACTAGATTCAATTTTCGCATTATGGACATGCCCGAAAATCTCTTGAAGACAGTTGCACATCTTTACGTTGAATATTTTGTGAAACAAGAATCTACTTTTAAAGCTTCTGGTACGTGTTTTGTTTTTCATATATTTCATTATCCTTAACCTCTCGTATGCCTGTAATTGTAAGACAATAGAAAATGTATTGTGTCTCGCGTGGATCCACGTTCCGGACATACGACGGGTTAATACAGGTATCTTCTTCGATTTACATAAAGAAAATGTATGTTTTAGAGAATGTGTGTTTAAAACTGTAATAGTAGTGTGTAATTGCATCATCGGATAATTCATAAATGATTTGAAACTAGACATTGTTAAGCATTCTTGTCTGTTCTAGGTGTGCCAAAAAGTGCAGAAGCTTTAGAAGAGTGGATTGAATTTCTGTCAAAAATGGATGATGACGGTAGTTTCTATATAACAATTTGTTGTTTCGACAACAATGATGACGAACATATTGAAGTTCTTGGCGCCTCCATGATGGCTTTAACGAAGAAAGGAGAACCAGAACCAGAGGTCAGAACATTTCTAGAGATATTTTTTACAAATATAATAAATAAATTTTAAGTGATTACCTATATACCTACGAGAAAGACATGTAACGAATAAAAGGGTAGAAACAGTAGCAGGTCACTGTCAAATTTTACCAATCAAGCATTAGCCTACCACTACCGAGAGAAGGTTAAAAATCTATTGCAGATATTTGGCAGATTGTGGTAACGTGATGTGCTGTCGTCTATACCTTAAAAGGTTTATTAATTTCAGTTAGTCTTCGAAACGCCGCAATTGAAGAAATTGGTGGAAATGTTCAAAGGCCTCAATGATTACTACAACGAGGAAAAAGAATTCGGACTAGATCGGTATTTCTCCGACAGAGGATTATTTGTGTGTCCTCAGTATAGGGGACTTGGTATTGCGCAAGAGTTCCTAAGAACGAGGTACAAATGGTTTATTTTAATTATTTATTATTTACTAGTTATTTATAATTACTAGGGAGGATTTATAAAAACGGGATAATCAGTAGCTTAAATGGTGATACCTGGAACCGCGGAAGAATTATTGTCGCCCGGAATGTATTGCACGTAAGAAGGCTGAACGTATAGGCACGACAAAATCCACCAGTGTGATATTGGGGTAGGACGGAGTTGGTTTAACCCCTTACAGCTAAACTATAACCCACTATTATCTAATTTCATACATTGCTAAGCCATACTGAAAAGTTAATGTTTTATTTGTAGGCGAATGATATGCAAAGAACATGGGATACCCATCAACGGAGCCTGGATGACGTCATACGGTACTCAGAAGGCCGCAGAGCGGGATGGCTGGGAGACAGTTTGCGAGTTCAAATTTGAAGAGTTCGAAAAGAAATATGGCGTTACCTTTGACAAAGAACCTCCATCTTCTAAGTTTATGATTGCTAGAATAAATTGAATTGTTACTGCATTTGGTTTATGTATTTATTTGCATTTGCCGTCTGCGGGATCGTTCGAAAGAGTTACCCCTTCCCTGGCACACAAAGGGCTCCCAAAGAAACACAGTGGGTTTAAGTCAGTCATAATAAGTCTGACACTCCCTCACGCTGTCACCCACAGCGGGAGGGGTCATCTGATGATTTCCCATCGATAAAAAAGGGCCTTGCCTTCCCATCTTTATTGTCTGTTACGTACTTTTATTTTTCACTGGTAATGCTAAGGCAAGATTCGCGACAGACTTTTTGCATGCTACGTAGCGATTGTATACGCCACAGACTCGATCGCACAAAAAGTGCGTCATCTGTGCCGTATCTTATTATTTCCCTTAACGACCAAAATGTAATGAATATTTATATGATAACTGATATCTCCATGTCAGCTGCTTCATGAATTACTTCAACTATAGCCCTGATAAGACTATCATTTGTATGTTGATGCCAAGTAAATATCATTTAGTGATAGTCACATTATGTCACTACAAGTTTTAAACCAAACACAAGTCATTTGATTTAAATGTTTAATATTGTAAATATTTCATTCATAATTTTTTTTTGTTAGTTGTTTTGTACACCATTATGTCATCTATAAAAGTATGGTCAAAATTCTCAGCCGTTACCAAGGAGGGTACTATAATTAAGTTGCGAATAGTGGATATGCCAGAATATCTTTATGAAAAGGTTGTACAATACTATATCGACTATTTTGTGAAAGAAGAGTGTACTATCAAAGCTGCTGGTAAGTATTTTTATATCCATATTTATGTAAGTGTTAGCATATTTTGATTTTTAACCTTGATAATGCAGTAAACAACCTTAAGATTATAAGAATTTTAAAAATATTTCAAAGAAGGCTATTTGTTTTATTCTCAAAATTTCTTATGAAATAATGTTTGAAATTGAAATGGGAATGTGTTTAATGAGATGGAAGGATGTAAATGTTTTAGGAATTCCAAATAATGAAGAAGCAATTAAAGAAATCCACGGACCTTTATTAAGACCTTTAGAATATTATGACGAGGGATATCACATAGTGGTCTGCTGTTTAGATAATGATGATGAACAAATTAAAGAAATCATGGGAGTGTCTATGATGGCGTTAGAGACAAAGGGTGACGAAATAAAGGTATGTAATCAAATAAATATGATTTATTGAAAAGGTTCGATACTTCAAACAATATAAGATTTTCTCCGTTCATCAAGGAGTATGTAAATATCAGTCTTGAGCCTCTGTCTGGCCATGTAGGATTGCCGCCTCATCAGGCTATGAGAGTGATGGAACAGGAGAGCAATTATGTCTATGGCTGAACTCGAAAAATGCCACCATAATAATATTTTTACAATCTGTTTTCATTTTCTTCCAGTACAACTTCAAGACGAAAGAAATGACGAAACTATTTGAAATCGTTTATGGATTAGCAAGTTATTACGATGAAATGAGGGCTTTTGATCTTGAACGCAGTTTTGGAGATAGAGGACTTTTTGTATGTCCAAATTACAGAGGTCTGGGTATTGCAAGAGAGTTACTGAAAGTCAGGTTAGCTTGAAGGTATTTAGGTATAAGGAAAAAACAAAATCTGACATACGCTAGATGCGGACTGTTTTTGTCCTTTGGGAAATCAAGGAGGGCCTATGTTGAGCAGTTGACGACCTGTGTGAAGATATGATAAGTGTTTGTGACGAGATTCGTTCAATATTTAACTAGCTTTGTGACTGTCAAAGGCATGAATTTTCAAGACAAGAAAAGAACTTTAATAATGGTATTCAAGAGCTATTTCATCAACACTGACAGAAATAATATAATCCAGTATTTGTTTCTAGGAGAATGATATGCAAAGAACATGGTATACCCATCAACGGAGCCTGGATGACGTCATACGGTACTCAGAAGGCTGCAGAGCGGGATGGTTGGGAGACAGTTTGTGAGATCCCGTACGAAGAACTGGAGAAACAATATGGAGTTACGTATGATGCTGATGCTAAGAGTACGAAGTTTATGATAGCGAGAATTGAATAAATGTGTGAATGATTTTGTTTTTTTTTTTCATTTTTATCTGCCTTCCAGGTGGGTATTGCCTTCGAATTTTTTTTTAATAATCAATATCAGGAAAAAATTGGGCATAGGAAAATATATTACTTGTGTGTCAGCTGCAAAAAAAACTTTGGAGATTATTTTTATCAATGCAGGTAAAATCTGTGTAGCGTAGCAGTTTGACATTTAAAATGATTATCGTTTTAACATATTTTTTTATTTATAAATAAGGATACTAGATCCACAAAATAATCAATATCAGTACATATCAAAACACTCAATAAATCTATAATTATTTTTTACGTTAAATCTATTTTAGCCACCATGAATTTACAAGAAGGAGGTCCATTTTGGAAGACCACGCCATGCTTTCTCCCATGCTCGTCAAATTGCACTTCGCACACAGTTTGCCAGCCGTCACGTTCAGCAGCTTTCTGCGTACCATATGAAGACATCCATGCTCCGTGCATCCCAACTCCATGTTCCTTGCATATCATCCTTCTGGAAAAATAAAATAGTATCGTCAATATTTTGATACTGTATTATGAATGCTTCAATAAAATCTATTGGGAATGTAGGGATATTTCTAGAAACTACGGAATATTCTAGATGCATTAGTTAAAGATGTTGTAATGCCTATTGAACTATTAGGCACAGACAGCACATCAAGTTACCACAATCTGTCAAATTTCTGCAATAGATTTTCAACCTTATCACAATGGTGGTAGGTTAATGTTCAATTGGTAAAATTTTACAGATTCGTATACGTTGACCTGCTGTCCTCTTACATATTACGAATGACGTGCAGTGATATCTTCTTCTGTCATTAAAGAAAGGCAGAGAGATAGTTATTATAAGCTTCTATTTTATTCGCATGTCCAAAGAAATTAATCCGTAATGCGGGTGAAACTGTGAAAGTAGCATGTTGTAATGATACATGAAGTCATCACCAACCTGACTTTGAATAACTCCTGAGCTATCCCAAGGCCTCTGTAATTGGGATGCACAAAGACTCCCCTGTCTACAAAATATCGTTCCAAATTGAACTCCTTTAACATATCGTACGTGTTCAACAAACTTCCGTACAGTTCAATCATTTTCTTCAATTGCGGCGATGTGCCCTGAAACTATATAAAAAAAATCTAAGTATTTATCCAGAATACGGGTTGCGTTATAAAAATCATGGGTTTGGTCCACGATCCGAGATGTCCTGTCCGAGATCAGCCAGCTGCGCAGGATAGGTATACTATAGTGCATAAGCATTTGCGCAGAAACAGGTGCACTCTCTATTCCTTTATTCTCACTGACGGCAATCCGATATTAACGTGCTCTCCGATGCATGGATGTCAATCACCAACTCCCAGATTCCGAGCGGCTTTGTAAAAGTTTCCGGAACCCACAAAGTTTTAGCTCGACCCAGGAATCGAACCCGAGACCTCGTCGACTAACGAGGCAGAATTGTTATTTTAACATAAATAAACACTGTTACCGTTTTCTTTTCCATTATCTTTTCAGGTGAATCCAGAGACATTATAGATGCTCCGATGATCTCTGGTACTTCATCACTGTTGTCTAGACTGCATATAACTGTATGAAATGATTCGTCACTGTTTCTTATAGCAATAACTTGTCTCAATTCTTTCATTGCTTCAACACTATTTGCTACTCCTGAAATGATACAGTAGTTTTGACATCAAAACGCCGGACAGACAAACATAACTACTTTCGCATTTATAAGGATAAATTAATAAAGATATCTTACCAGAAGCTCTAAATAAAGATTCTTCTTTCGCGAAATAATTTATGTACTGATCCAGAAATTCTTCAAAACGTTCTTTAGGCAGTTCCACTATACGTAAATTAATAACATCACCATTTGTCTTTTTCACTGAAAATTTTGACCAAACCCTAGTTGCAGACATTGTAAAAAATCTAAAAGCAACTTTAGATACAAGTGTCCCTGAAGTATGGGTTTACCAAACTAAACATTATCGTCATCAGTGTTTGCAATAAAACAATTAATTTCTCCTTATTAAATTGAATGTCTTATATCGTTAGCGATAAGAGCTATATTTGCTTAAACCATTTGTTGTGGCTTATCTGTCAATAAATGGTGTGTATCTTATCATTGAACTTGGTGGTGTTTATTCGCACTATTATGAACACTTATTCTGTATATAAATATACAGGTAAGTATTTGTTTGTATGTCAGTCTATGTACGTTAATTGGACCGGCCTTTACACCATCTTAATTTGATAAACTCTAAATTACCTAATAAAGTAAAGGTAATTTTAATTAAGTTCATCTTTGGACCTAACAAAAGCGTTACTTATATCATACTAGCTAGCTTATTCTCGCAGTTTCGGCTGGATCCCAAGGAAACTACTTCCCACATATGGATAATAATTGCCTATCTTCTTTCTTAGGCTGTAAAATACTGTCTGTATACTAAACTGGGTATGTAGTTTAAATGCGACAAACAGTTCCTTTTGCATTTATTTACTAAGTGAAGATTCACTAATTTAGTAGAAATAATTTACGTGATAATTTAGTGGCTCAATAAATAACAAATCACAAAATATTAGTAGACTCAGTAAGGTAAAGCATGAAATATAAACAAGAAACCACAATAATCAAGTTGCCAAAACAACAATCAATTTGGTGGAGTCCCGGCCTTACAACTTACACAAACAGTATACAGACAGAGAACACTTGCTTACGAGTTTATGAGATGATTTCCAGCTAACAAATATAAATATGTGCTTGTATCTTTGTTTGTTCAGTTTCATCAATGCGATGAGACGTCCCTAGGGTTATGGAAGTAAAATGCACAAATAAATTATGATAGGTACACTTTTTTATTTTTTTTTCTTTTCAAGCTTGTATGATGCCCTTACTTAATATTAAAATTATTAGGTAGGTACAGATGCCAGCACATCAACCTATNTGGTAAAATTTTACAGATTCGTATACGTTGACCTGCTGTCCTCTTACATATTACGAATGACGTGCAGTGATATCTTCTTCTGTCATTAAAGAAAGGCAGAGAGATAGTTATTATAAGCTTCTATTTTATTCGCATGTCCAAAGAAATTAATCCGTAATGCGGGTGAAACTGTGAAAGTAGCATGTTGTAATGATACATGAAGTCATCACCAACCTGACTTTGAATAACTCCTGAGCTATCCCAAGGCCTCTGTAATTGGGATGCACAAAGACTCCCCTGTCTACAAAATATCGTTCCAAATTGAACTCCTTTAACATATCGTACGTGTTCAACAAACTTCCGTACAGTTCAATCATTTTCTTCAATTGCGGCGATGTGCCCTGAAACTATATAAAAAAAATCTAAGTATTTATCCAGAATACGGGTTGCGTTATAAAAATCATGGGTTTGGTCCACGATCCGAGATGTCCTGTCCGAGATCAGCCAGCTGCGCAGGATAGGTATACTATAGTGCATAAGCATTTGCGCAGAAACAGGTGCACTCTCTATTCCTTTATTCTCACTGACGGCAATCCGATATTAACGTGCTCTCCGATGCATGGATGTCAATCACCAACTCCCAGATTCCGAGCGGCTTTGTAAAAGTTTCCGGAACCCACAAAGTTTTAGCTCGACCCAGGAATCGAACCCGAGACCTCGTCGACTAACGAGGCAGAATTGTTATTTTAACATAAATAAACACTGTTACCGTTTTCTTTTCCATTATCTTTTCAGGTGAATCCAGAGACATTATAGATGCTCCGATGATCTCTGGTACTTCATCACTGTTGTCTAGACTGCATATAACTGTATGAAATGATTCGTCACTGTTTCTTATAGCAATAACTTGTCTCAATTCTTTCATTGCTTCAACACTATTTGCTACTCCTGAAATGATACAGTAGTTTTGACATCAAAACGCCGGACAGACAAACATAACTACTTTCGCATTTATAAGGATAAATTAATAAAGATATCTTACCAGAAGCTCTAAATAAAGATTCTTCTTTCGCGAAATAATTTATGTACTGATCCAGAAATTCTTCAAAACGTTCTTTAGGCAGTTCCACTATACGTAAATTAATAACATCACCATTTGTCTTTTTCACTGAAAATTTTGACCAAACCCTAGTTGCAGACATTGTAAAAAATCTAAAAGCAACTTTAGATACAAGTGTCCCTGAAGTATGGGTTTACCAAACTAAACATTATCGTCATCAGTGTTTGCAATAAAACAATTAATTTCTCCTTATTAAATTGAATGTCTTATATCGTTAGCGATAAGAGCTATATTTGCTTAAACCATTTGTTGTGGCTTATCTGTCAATAAATGGTGTGTATCTTATCATTGAACTTGGTGGTGTTTATTCGCACTATTATGAACACTTATTCTGTATATAAATATACAGGTAAGTATTTGTTTGTATGTCAGTCTATGTACGTTAATTGGACCGGCCTTTACACCATCTTAATTTGATAAACTCTAAATTACCTAATAAAGTAAAGGTAATTTTAATTAAGTTCATCTTTGGACCTAACAAAAGCGTTACTTATATCATACTAGCTAGCTTATTCTCGCAGTTTCGGCTGGATCCCAAGGAAACTACTTCCCACATATGGATAATAATTGCCTATCTTCTTTCTTAGGCTGTAAAATACTGTCTGTATACTAAACTGGGTATGTAGTTTAAATGCGACAAACAGTTCCTTTTGCATTTATTTACTAAGTGAAGATTCACTAATTTAGTAGAAATAATTTACGTGATAATTTAGTGGCTCAATAAATAACAAATCACAAAATATTAGTAGACTCAGTAAGGTAAAGCATGAAATATAAACAAGAAACCACAATAATCAAGTTGCCAAAACAACAATCAATTTGGTGGAGTCCCGGCCTTACAACTTACACAAACAGTATACAGACAGAGAACACTTGCTTACGAGTTTATGAGATGATTTCCAGCTAACAAATATAAATATGTGCTTGTATCTTTGTTTGTTCAGTTTCATCAATGCGATGAGACGTCCCTAGGGTTATGGAAGTAAAATGCACAAATAAATTATGATAGGTACACTTTTTTATTTTTTTTTCTTTTCAAGCTTGTATGATGCCCTTACTTAATATTAAAATTATTAGGTAGGTACAGATGCCAGCACATCAACCTATAACGATCTGTAAAATTTCTTAAACTGATTTTCAACCTTATTACAATAGTGGAAGGTTAATTTTCGGTTGGTAAAATTTGACAGATTCGGGTAGGTTGACCTGCTGCCTTCTGTACATGCCGTTTAATTGACCGATTAATTTAAATGTATTATAAGTTGTACTTTGGCATACGCGATTAAAGTCGGTAAATACTTAAAATACACAAAGTAGCTGATAATTTTGCTGTACGCGAGAAATCGATAAGAAATATATTTTTTTTCCTTTTTGAAAGGTCTAAACTGAATCCGCTTGAGGTGAGGATATAACGATATCACGTTGTTTGTTTTCAATTAATCGGGAAGCCGCGAAACATGTAAACAGAACAACAGGGATTATGCTACACCTGGCAATAAGACAGCTACTTGTTTTTTTTTATAAAGTTAAAAGTCGAAAAATTCAACTTCAACCAACTTCAATGAGAATTCGCAAATGGAAGTCTATGATGAGAGATAAACAACAACAAAAACTGAAAATATCTGCATGATTAAAATTAAAACATTTATTCTTCAGAAAAGATTATTTAACAAGAAAACTATTTTTTTTATAGATTGAACTTATACAGAAAAACAACCATGTTCCTATATTTTAGCAATCATAAACTTAGCAGAAGCAGGCTCCTTGTCAAAAGCGACGCCATATTGTTTTCCCAGATCTTCGTACTTGATCTCGTATGCTGTTTCCCAGCCATCGCCCTCTGCAGCATTCTGTAAGTCATGTGACGTCATCCAAGAACCGTGCTTTGGTATTCCTTGTTCTTTGCATATAAGTCGCCTGCAAAAAGAATATAAGGTTAGGGTTTCTTGGACAAATCATAGAAGGTTTAGATTATAGTTAAACATAGATATGAGAAAAAGAAAGTACCTACTAATTAAATCTGTGTGGAATTTTGTAAGTACGAGAAAATTTTAATATAAGATTCTTTAAGCTATCTACTATCTACTACTGCTCAACGTCTTCCAGCTATAACTTTTGCGTTACTTGATAATTGTTTCGCAAAGCGTGATATGGTTAATTTTCAACCAAAAAGGTGGTTTGATTTGATCTCCTGAGTTACGTGATGCTTGTCAAATACGTCCTGAATCGTCCTGAATTTTATTAACTGTTCATTGTAGCTATTATTTAAACTGGGTATAGACTAACCTGACTTTAAGCAACTCTTGCAGTATACCAAGGTCCTTATATTCAGAGTTCAGAAAGATCCCTCTGTCACTATAGTAACGGTCTAGATTGACTGCCTTTTGCTCACTGAACTCATTTTCCATGCCATAATAGATTTCAAACATTTTCTTGATTTCTTCTGCTTTCAATTCGAACTGAAATCAATGTGCGAATTACTTAACTTCGGTACTACCTCATATCACACTATTAAAGGCGAAAAGTTGCTAGTATGTATGCTGCTTCTTAATGCAAATACTCCTGAACGGGTTTTGATGAAACTTAGCAATGATAAAGCTTACACACCAAATTAACATACAGACTATTTTTTATCCAGCAAGATATAGTTGCTCGGGACGATGGTAAAACTGCAGGCAATCGCTAGTTTAAAATATCTGTGATATGCAAAAAAGTTCAACATCAAAAATTATAAGTATCTCACCTTCGGTTCAGCATCTCCTTTGTTGGTCAACGCCATCATGGAAGCAGCGATGACGTCATTTATCTCATCGTCTCCGTTGTCCATACAACATATGACAGTATGCAGTCCGTCTACTTTTGTAAACTGTTGCATCATCTCACGAAGTTCCTCTAGTGCTGCTGCGCTTTTTAGGATACCTGTAATCATGTTTTAATTTATGTTTTCATAGGTGTTACCCGCAGCCATTCTCAGGGTCTAGACCGTCTGTCTTTAAAATCTGCTTCGTAGTAGTAGTTTTGGCATGAAAGCATGACATATAAACAAAGTCACTTTTGTATTTTAACACTAAAAAAATGTAGGTACATTTTAAATATACATTTTCAGTTCTTCAAATAAGGTTTTTATCAAAAGTTCAATGATTTACACTGTTTCGTAAAAGACCTTAAAATACCTAAATATAGGATTTAGAAAATACTTGAACATTACGATTCAGTTTACCCATAGGAATAAGTCAATGACCTACAAAGTAAAATGCCGTAATTTACAACTGGACATAAAGTCGAAATTCAAAGGGAACCAAATCTAAGTATTCCCCAAAGGCAGTATGAAGGCGACCTTTTACTCAAAAATCTCTTTTCTGGGCACTTGATAATCAGGGTGGACTTTAATACTTTTAGATAGCTAACTGACAGATTAGCCCATAAAAATTGATACAGTTTTAACTAGTACGAGAAGATAGGGCAAATCAATCCGATGACAGCCACTGTGAACTCTTCAGCCATGCGATTCTCTAACTGACACATCATAGATGACAACAACGACGACCTAACAAATGACAAGCTTTTCGGTTTGAAGGATAAAATCGAAGGCGAAGTCGTCGTTGTCGTCGAAGGCGAGGATGATTTTTCATACATTTGGAACCATATTTTAGTTCTATGTCGCGCCGTCAACATCGTTGAAGCGCTGCGATCGTGCACTTATAGATGTTGCAACGATGATTTCTTGGTTGTAAAGATGTTTTGCGTTAGAGAATCACCCCCCTGANAAGGCGAGGATGATTTTTCATACATTTGGAACCATATTTTAGTTCTATGTCGCGCCTTCAACATCGTTGAAGCGCTGCGATCGCGCACTTATCAGGGGGCACGGCAGTGGCCCCACCAAGTCAAGCAGAAAAAAGCGGCACGGCTGTACCATACTTTTCTCGAAGCAATTCAGGCCATTTTCGACTCCCTATAATTTCGTTGTGGATAAAACTAGGATCCTGAATTTTCAGCAACTAATCAGGCATTGTATAAATACGGTGTATTTAAAATTTCAGACAATTTGAACCAGTAGTTTAAGAATGACAACTTGGTAAAGTTTCTGAATTTTGTCACTCACTGACTGACTCACCGATCATCAAAAGTATAAGGCACTTCTAGCAGACATAAAGGCTTCAAATTTTGAATATATATAGAGTTCAGTGTCCTTATTATGGAAAAATTCAAAAATTTTGTAATTTCGGTCCAGTTTTCTAAATACACTAACTGCATGAATAACTTTGTAATCCTATATAAATGTATAGGATTACAAGGTTACATTTGCAGTTAATGAATTATTACTGTACAATAGAAAATAATAGGTGTAGATAGATACCTACTATATGAGGCATAACGGGAGGGGGTATAGAGTGGGTAAGGGTGTGTTTAGTCCATGAAACTGAACAACATACCCGTGGGAAAATATGTTGAATTATGAAAAAAAGTCTTTCCTTACATTACAAATTCTACTTATATTCCAAGTGAAAAGTTGTTAAGTTTCCTGGGCTGAATACACCCTTTACGTATCTCTTGTATTATGTAAAGATAAACTCTACAAAAAGAAGTGAGATGCCATCAAAAACATCCTGTAAAAAACCCAAGTCTCGCAGGCCGCAGCTCAGTCTCTCTATCGTAAAAAGTTGTGAGATCCATGTAATACCAAGTCAGTTAATCTTTTTAGTCTGTACTTAAAGGACCTTCTGTCTTAAGTTATTACATAAGTTATTATCATGCCAATATTAAAAATATGTTACGTTTTTAACAAATAGATTGACTTGGCCATCGCATGAAAACACAATGAATATTACAATTATATTAGATTCTTTAGTCTATTGCGCCTCACGCAATTGAAATTCTCGAAACCAATTCATAAATCGGTACTCTTGTTCGCCATTGAAGTTTCAGGAGCATTAACTTCTTTAAGATACTCACCTCAATCATCATATCCGGAAGGACTCTGGTGAGGAATTAGGTTGCTGGCCCGTCGTGCTGTGTAGTGTGATACATACTAATAACCAAATCATGCGATGGCCAAGTCGATCTATTTGATAAAAACGTAACATATTTTTAATATTGGCATGATAATAACTTATGTAATAACTTAAGACAGAAGGTCCTTTAAGTACAGACTAAAAAGATTAACTGACTTGGTATTACATGGATCTCACAACTTTTTACGATAGAGAGACTGAGCTGCGGCCTGCGAGACTTGGGTTTTTTACAGGATGTTTTTGATGGCATAGATGTTGCAACGATGATTTCTTGGTTGTAAAGATGTTTTGCGTTAGAGAATCACCCCCTGAACACTTCTCCTGAATTATGAAGGCATAATTCAGGAAATAACGTGTCTTGTAACTGTAATTTGTTATTTTGTTAATTTTAAGTTTCTTTGTAGGTATTTTAAGGCTGTCTATGTTACGCAATAAATTTTATTTTATGTTTTTTATAGAAAAGTAATCAGAATTAATTTTCTATGGCACTATCCGTGTGATAGCTATCTAGAACTCTATCTGGCACCTGGGAAACTGATCGACTAATGTTACTTACCAACAGCTTTAAAAATAGGGTCATCTTTCACATAATAGTTCATGTATAAGTTGGTAACCTTTTCGTAAAGATTGTCAGGCATATCCACGATACGCAGATTAATAACATTACCGCCCTTTTTCACCGAAAACTTAGACCATACTTTGAGAGGCATTTTGATGAAATTATTTGAACTTTTCAAACACCTGTCGACTTTCGAAGTGATATGATATTTAACACCGATCACGTGTTATATATATATTTAAATAATTCAATATTTTTTGCGTATTAAGATTTACACTACGCTTTCCCAGTAACGTTAATACTAGTTTTAATAGTGAAATGAACTGGATTATATAGTCTCACATTGAGTTTAAGATGACTATCTTATCAGTGTTCATTAGTGCAAGTAAAATGCTGCTGATGTAATTTGGGAAAATTGGTGAAATTCCCATAACATAAAGTTTATGCCTTTCATAAAGTTTTTCATGTCACTCATTGTTTGTACTGTGAAATGTAACAACAAAATCACGTAAATATTAAAACTATTACATTTTATAATCCCAAACAGCATTTTCTCAAAAGAATAGATTATCAAAATTATAGAATAAAACTTTCTGCGATCATTCTATCGAAGTTAACCTCTCCAGGATTACCTGGCCTATCGGCTAATCTTGACCTGCGTCGGCATTTTGTGCAATTACTCCATCTTGGATCCGAACTCAGCCTGATATCGTTACCTGATAACAGAGGCTATAGGATAAGCAGCTCCCTTCAAGAAAGATAAGAAAGGGCTCTTCGAACCTAATACCTACTTCAAAGCCTTGTTTAACGATCTCAAGATTAAAATCGTGGTTCGATACTCGTAAGAAAATGGAACGGAATTTAAGCACAGACGACAGCAGGTCAATAGCCCCGTACCCACCTAGCGCACACGCTCGCGCGGCATCCTCGCGAGCCAAACGCTCGGCTGGTGTGGACGTGCCTCGGCCTGCCGCGGGCGCGCGTTTGCTCGACCGAGCGCGGCTCGGCGACGAGCCATCTGTTGTCGGTAAACTTGACGCGCTCAAAGGTGCCTCAGTGAGCGCTGTGCGTTAGGTGGGGACCGTTATGTTTTGGCTCGCGAATACGAATACTTACATTACTTACTTACGAATACTCGCGGACTTATGATGGCTCAGCCTGCCTCGCGAGGCGGCCTCATATAAATTGAACAAAACTACTGAGGCTGCCGTGGGAGCCATCGCTCGCGATCCAGACACCGAGGCTGCCGCGCGAGCCTGTGCGCTAGGTGGGTACGCGGCTAACGTATACGAATCTGTCAAATACAAAAAAAAAATACAAATACAAAAATACAAAATGTTTTATTTCTGTACCAAAATATTTTAACATTTAATTTGTGATTGGAGCCTCCTTTTAAGCAAGTAATGCCTGTGTTAGGAGACTCCGCTCTTCCATTCTAGTTTTTGTCTTGACAGAATTTATTTTATTTACTTACAGTTTATTCAAATTTATTTAACTATATGTGTATATTCGTATGTGTGTGTGGGTGTGTAAATAGTCTGCGTGTCTGTATATGAGTGTGTGTGTGTGTGTGTGTGTGTGTGTGTGTGTGTGTGTGTGTGTGTGTGTGTGTGTGTGTGTGTGTGTGTGTGTGTGTGTGTGTGTGTGTGTGTGTGTGTGTGTGTGTGTGTGTGTGTGTGTGTGTGTGTGTGTGTGTGTGTGTGTGTGTGTGTGTGTGTGTGTGTGTGTGTGTGTGTGTGTGTGTGTGTGTGTGTGTGTGTGTGTGTGTGTGTGTGTGTGTGTGTGTGTGTGTGTGTGTGTGTGTGTGTGTGTGTGTGTGTGTGTGTGTGTGTGTGTGTGTGTGTGTGTGTGTGTGTGTGTGTGTGTGTGTGTGTGTGTGTGTGTGTGTGTGTGTGTGTGTGTGTGTGTGTGTGTGTGTGTGTGTGTGTGTGTGTGTGTGTGTGTGTGTGTGTGTGTGTGTGTGTGTGTGTGTGTGTGTGTGTGTGTGTGTGTGTGTGTGTGTGTGTGTGTGTGTGTGTGTGTGTGTGTGTGTGTGTGTGTGTGTGTGTGTGTGTGTGTGTGTGTGTGTGTGTGTGTGTGTGTGTGTGTGTGTGTGTGTGTGTGTGTGTGTGTGTGTGTGTGTGTGTGTGTGTGTGTGTGTGTGTGTGTGTGTGTGTGTGTGTGTGTGTGTGTGTGTGTGTGTGTGTGTGTGTGTGTGTGTGTGTGTGTGTGTGTGTGTGTGTGTGTGTGTGTGTGTGTGTGTGTGTGTGTGTGTGTGTGTGTGTGTGTGTGTGTGTGTGTGTGTGTGTGTGTGTGTGTGTGTGTGTGTGTGTGTGTGTGTGTGTGTGTGTGTGTGTGTGTGTGTGTGTGTGTGTGTGTGTGTGTGTGTGTGTGTGTGTGTGTGTGTGTGTGTGTGTGTGTGTGTGTGTGTGTGTGTGTGTGTGTGTGTGTGTGTGTGTGTGTGTGTGTGTGTGTGTGTGTGTGTGTGTGTGTGTGTGTGTGTGTGTGTGTGTGTGTGTGTGTGTGTGTGTGTGTGTGTGTGTGTGTGTGTGTGTGTGTGTGTGTGTGTGTGTGTGTGTGTGTGTGTGTGTGTGTGTGTGTGTGTGTGTGTGTGTGTGTGTGTGTGTGTGTGTGTGTGTGTGTGTGTGTGTGTGTGTGTGTGTGTGTGTGTGTGTGTGTGTGTGTGTGTGTGTGTGTGTGTGTGTGTGAGTGTTGGTTGTTTGTGTGTTGGTGTGTATGTATGTGTGAGAGATGACTTATTTGACGTGTTGTAAAAGTGCTTCAGAATCTTCATATGTAAATCGTTTTATATAGTCCATGATCATTATTTTGCAGTCCCGTAAAGGTTTATCATATATATATATTTCTTTGTTTACCTTATTATATAATTGGGCTGAGCGTTTATTATATTGAACAGCGGCAAATTCAGTTTTAGTTTGTGGAATTTGTGTAATTATGTCTTTCCTTCTCTTTGATAACACATTTCTATCATAAGGAATGGTTTTGTGTATTTTTAGAACCGTAAGTGTGATGTATAATTTCCTTACCGAAAGCAGACCACTTATTTTATAAAGGCTTTCGGTTGGGTGTCTGGTCTTTTTAAAATACATTATTTTTATAAGGGCTCAACGGGTTGTGCACGTTCCACTGATATAAATTTTGATTTTGCTGCGCCTCCCCATATAGGTATACAGTAAACTATGATAGATTGTCCAAGGGCTATGTAAATTTCATTTAGGAGATTTCTGTTTTGAGTAGCTATCATAGTTGTACTTGCAGGGATGACGTGTCTCAACGTTTTAAAAATCCAACATAACTTCCTTATTCTTCGAGTAACATGTTCGAGATGGGCGTACCAAGATAGGTTTTGATCAATTATTATACCTAAATATTTAGTCTGTGATACTTTACTAAGTTCAGGACAAGTACAATAGTTATTTGTACCTTTGTCACATGAGTGTACTTTAATACTGAAGGGTTCAGTTGGTTGTGAGCGGTTTGAAATGGAGAAGCAAATATAATTAGTTTTAGATGTATTCAGGGTGAGTAGATTATCGTTAAGCCAGTTAGCAATAATGGTCATTCCCCTCTCTGCTTTTACCCTAGCTTCTAACCAGTTATCCCCAGAGAATACAACAGCAGTGTCATCCGCATAAGAAAATATGTTTGCGTTTTCAACTTTTAGAGTACAGAGGTCATTAATGTATGTTAAGAATAGTGTAGGGCCTAAGACGCTTCCCTGAGGTACACCAAATGTTACTTCAGCGTCGTCACTGACACAATCGCCTATCATAACTCTCTGTTTTCTACCTGATAGGTAATCTTTAAGGAGATTGAGAGGTATTCCCCTTATTCCGAACGTTTCTAGCTTGGTCACAAGGGTGGGAACAGAGACGGTGTCAAATGCTTTTTTAAGATCGAGAAATACAGTAATACACCTTTTTCCCTTATCTAGATGTTCAGTTACAAGCGAGCTAAGAGCGGCAACTGCATCCTCGGTGGACATTCCCTGTCTAAATCCAAATTGTGTAGATGATATTAAGTTAAATTTGTTGAAATAATTTATAAGTCTCTTGTTTATTAATTTTTCTATGACTTTAGACAGTGCTGGTAAGACAGAGATAGGCCTATAGTTATTGACATCGTCACTGTTTCCACCCTTGTGTACCGGAGTAATAATAGATTTTTTGAGTAAAGTTGGAAAAATACCGTTTTTAAAACATAGATTAGCAAGATGGGTAATAACGGGGACAACTTCCATGTGAACGTACTTTAAGAATCTAGTAGAGATTTTGTCCCATCCTGGAGCACTTTCCGATTTCAGGCTCATCAAGATGCTATGTACTTCTTCGCTGTTAGTATCCATGAGAACAAAAGAGTTGCTTTGTGAAGGTGTTGTATTGTTTTGGCCATCAATCTTCTTATTAGTCCTCGGTTGAATTTGTTGAGCTAACTGTTTGCCAATATTCACAAAGTAGTCGTTTACAGTGTTTACTGATCCCAAAGGAGACGGATTGATATTTAATAATGATGTGCTTTGATTTTTAAGTTTATTTGAGTAAGTAATTAATTTTATGTTTTTCCAAAGTAACTTGGAGTTTGTGACTGATTTAGCGAGTAAATCTCTCTCGTATTTTCTTTTTAATTTTTTAATGAGGTTATTACAGTAGTTCCTATATCGACGGTACGTGATTTTTAAAACTTCATTATGTGGATCAGATCGAACGTTCATTTGTAATTTATTACGATTTTTAATGCAGCGTAGTAGTCCCGGGCTGATCCACGGTTTGATAATACGTTTATTATTTGGGATAGTACTGGTTTTAGTACTAACGTCAATAGTGTCCATCAGTTTAAGTATGAGTTGATCTGTTAACAAGTTCGGATCATTACAAAATAGTAGTTCCGCGAGATTCTTCTCACGTAAATATTTTAGAGCATCTTCGTAATTTATTGTAGTTGAGATTTTATTTGCAAAGTCTTTATTTTTAATTTTGGAAAGTGATAAAAATGTAGTGTAATGATCAGTAATTGTTGTTTGTAAAATAGCAATTGATGCAGATGACTTCTTTTTATTGATCCTTAACATGAAATGGTCTAGGCAGTTTTGCTCTCTAGTTGGTAGTGTATGACCGGGTAATATGCCATATGTCGACAACATATTAAGGTAATTTGTCCGGTTTTTTTGTTCACGGGACACTTCTGGGTCTCTGGGTCTAATGTTTATATTTATGTCTCCTGCTAGTATTATATTTTTCTGTTTATGCAGTGAATCTATGTGTACGCTGAGTGAGTCCATGAAGCTGTCAAGGTTCGTAGTTGATGGTGAGCGATAAATACACAAGACAATGTTGTTTAGTATATCCAGCTGAAGACAAGTCGCCTGGGATAGATGTACTTCTTGAACTTTTGATTTTAGTGTGTTTTTAACGTATACAGCTACCCCATCATTTTGATTTAACTGACGTTTTGTTATATATGATTGATAATTAGGAATTTGTGGTATAGGTTTATTTTCATTTAATCTACATTCTGTTAAAATTATCACATCTGTTGCGAAATCAAATGTAGATAACATAGCAATAAAATCATAGAAATTGCAGTATATGCTTCTTATATTTTGTGAGACTATAGTTAAATCTTTCTTCGTAACATAAATGTGTTTAGTAAGATTTGAGCAATCGCATTCAATTGAGTGTGCGATTTCAATTTGATCTATGTCCCTAACTGCTTGTAACGTGTCACTCATTATGGATTGTTACAAAGAAGAATAAACGTCATTACTAGGCGATCGTGGGTGTATCTGCTAGGTCCAATAAATAAGTATATTACAGAGATACTGGCACATCTTTTTTTTGTGGCTAATTTGTAACTCAGAGGTATGATTTGTTTTGATAAGATTTTTAGTTGTGTGTGGGTATGTTGTAGCTTGCATATATATGGGAATATTTTCATATATATTTGGGATATATTTCGGGTACAATTCGTAGCTTTGGTGTTTATGTATGGTTGTTTGTGAAGACTGAATTTGTCTGTTTTTTTAGATATAATATGTAAAGTATGTGTTTGTATATGTGTATCAGTGTGGGTTTGTTTTGAATCGTTAATATAGAATTTATGTATGAGAGGGTTTGACAGTGTGTTTGTTTTTTGTGTGACAAAAAAATCAAAAAAATACCTTATAACTATATGGAAAGTAGAAACATTACTTTGCACAAGACGATGGAATAATAATATAATTGCGATGTGATTTACGTTTCGTGGAAAATGTTGAACAGCAAAGAGTCATGCTTTCCCCATAAGTTTATGGATTTGTTCTTCACTTGTAATAGTTATTTTGGGCCCTTGATCTTCTTTCTTTATATAGACTTTGCCATAAGCCGTCCAGCAATATTTATATGCACCAGATTTTTTTAGGTCTCTGGCAAGAAAATGCAGACGAGATCCCTTAGGGGTCAGGTGCTCAGACAAGAATATAGGTGTATCTTCTTGTGTTCTAAAGCCGAGGTGCTTGGCGCATAGCTTAGTCTTATGTTTAATGTTGAAGGACTTTCCCATTCTCAATATTTCATTTTTTAGAAGAGTTGAACCCGTTTCAACAACAATTGGCGTATTTTGATTTTCATTATTTTTTTTCAAATTTTACCAATCAAACTTCAACCTACCCCCATTGTGATAAGGTTGAAAATCGATTGCAGAAATTTGACAGATTGTGGTAACTTGATGTGCTGTCGTGTGTACCTAGTATTAAAGTTAAATTAATGTTTTATTATTTTTATATTTTTGAAGGTTGGCAGCTGTTTCAAAGCAAAAAAATAAATAGTATTTGCTGTCTGCCATTAAACACATTATCCTGTGAAGAGAAAGTCTGTTACATATTCAGTGTGAAGGTTTCTTTAGTCAAAATAATGTTGATCTTTTCAACTTTCATAAACGTTTATGATTTGTCTTATAGCTTCGTCATAAAACAATTAAGATCACGAGCGCAACAACAACAAATTGGTATGAATGTCTCCATTATGAAAAGTTAGAATTATAAAGCGATCCCTTCGATTTGGATTAGGCAACCTATGTCCACATCTTGAATGTATTTCATTCTCGATTGTTTTTTAGGTAATAGTAGAGAAATGTTTAAACGTCTTATTGAATGCGAGGAAGTGGGACAATTCTAAGCCATTTTAGTAATTTAAATAATGATATAAATTACGTATAATAATATAAGTTTATTGCGCTTTTAGAGTGAAACAGCTGAATCAACGATAATGCTGAATGCGAATGACAAAATGGTATAAGTAAAATTGCCTGAAGAATGCATAAGTCACCGACCTTTTAAAATTCTATTAAGAACATGACATTTCACCGTCCCCAAAGTCAAGATTGCAAGCCATCCTATTATCACTGTAATAATCATTTTTATTTGCCCAACGATCACCAAACTGGAGCGTTTTACGAGTGCCAATGTTTCTTATAAAACTAGATAAACATTTTTGCAGAGAATAAAAGTCAGAAAGTTACAAATGATGGTATTATTTTTGTTCCCTTTTATTGGCCAGCATTGTTTTGTCCCAATGTAATAAATGCTTTTGAGGTCTTATTTTTTAAAGTCTAGGTGTTTTTCTTTTATAAAGTGTAGATAGAACTCAAAGGTGGTTATTTTTTATATTGATATCTGCATGATTTAAAATGTCATTGAACCAATACAAACTTGTACTTTCCCTTTCTGTATGTGTCCGTAAAATTTAATTGAGTTATCAGATTATCTTGCCATATTCGATACCAGAAGTATCAATTAATGTAAGGGACAAAACACGATTTTTCAGGAGAGCCAA
>NWSH02000019.1:4364757-4378984 GCA_002382865.2 Heliothis virescens
TATATATAACTCATTTTCGACAAAATGTCCCTTACGTTAATTGATACTTCTGGTATCGATATCTTAATTTTTATGTTTTGACAGTTTACAATCCCACAAATACCTACATAACCTAGCGGAATTGAGATGATGGCGTCCTAGCCGACTATCGGCCACGGCGGCTGTTCTCATATAAGGAGATCAGCAAGCTGCGCAGGACATATTATAGTGCACAAGCATTTGCGCAGATACAGCTGCACTCCCTATTCCTTCACTCTTATAACCCGATGGGACGGCAATCCGACACGACCGGAGAGAGATCAGGCGCAGGACCGACATTAACGTGCTCTCCGATGCACGGGTGTATCAATCACCAACTTCCAACTCCGGGCTGCTTTGAAAGTTTCTAAATACCACAAAGCTATTTCGGCCCGTCCCGGGAATCGAACCCGAGACCTCGTGCTCAGCAGTCGGCTATGCGACAACTAGACCAACAAGGCAGCGGAATTGAGAATGCAACGGTCAAACGTAAATGAAGAAACAAGTCCACCAATCATCAAAGAAATAACACAGAAACAAAGACTTAAACTTAAACCCACCTAAGGTTGTCTAAAACCCAGCAGATGGTTCACAAAAACGATAATTATCAGGTCGGCCGGTCCCTCGGGTACCAGGGTGTCATGACATGACGAGGGTACGATCTACTTAAGATAAAGGGACGTGTGGAAAACTCGGACGTGCCTTCCCATAAAACTTGAAAGAAATAAAATCATAATATTTGTATATTTTGTGTGTTTTGATATTTCTGGTTGGCCAAGACAAAGGAGAGATGCGAAAAATTGTAAGGATATTTTTTGTTTTACGTGTCTTCGCTTGAAAAGGTTTTGGGACTATAAGCTCTCTGTGGAAATTAAAAAATTGATGCACCCTCAACTAACATAATTAGTGATTTAACACTGGCCGGTTTTGTCGCGCGTAGTAGAGCCAAGCGTATATATGCGATTCATTCCAAGCCGCAAAAATCAGATGCTCACTTTTAAATATCGTCTTTGTCCTGATAGAAGTCACTTGTTTTGCTGTGACACCGCCCGTACGAACCGAGCGTTGTCGCTCGGAAAATCCAAGTGGAAAATTCACCAGTGTGAAAGCGCTGTAAATTGTGTAATAAAATCCACAGAAATAATTGACAAGCTATTGCTTGCAGTTATTTACAAATCGCCTTTATTTCTATGGCATTATCTGTCAGATAGCTAATTAGGACTTATCTGGAACCTCTGAAACTAGTGCAGTGTGCCAGTTTCACAGGTTTTGACAGATACCGCCATAGAATATTAGTCAAAATTAAAAATATTTCTATGGCATTATCTTTCAGATAGCTAGCTATCTGGAACTTATCTGGAACCTGTGAAACTGGCCGCTAATGGCCCCTAAATGAACAAAACCTACACAAAATGGGTCATTCAAGCCTTTCCACAAAAGCAAAAAAGCCAGTTCACAACAAAAAAAAATTACAAAAGAAAAATGATTTGGTCAGGCATAAAATGCGTGCGGTCACAGCAACGATGTCATTTTGGACGTCAAAGTTACTTTGACGCCAAACGGAATATTTAACGTGGAGCGTCACTTAATATGGACGTGGAATTGGTATTGTCTGAAAATATTGTGACTGGTAGTACGATGTGTAGACTAACCTACCATTTGGTGATATTAATAATTCAATAGTTGTTAAACAAAACAGTTTCTACTCTTTAATCCGGGTAAAGCTAACCTAACTTGTATTTAGCCGGGTCTTAAAATTAAAAAGATTTTTCTTGCCTACAGATGTTTTATTTTTTACACTAATAAAAAGCTACTGTATGTGCGCAATACGAATTGTTCCATTTTGATGGGTTTACCGGGCCTTCGCAGTCCTACTCTGAAATCATAGGCGAAAAGCATTTGAAAGCCTCCAATCCAAATAAATGCTATTCTATTCCACAAGAAACTACATATTCTCTGAATAATGATTAGTAAAAAACCGGTCAAGTGCGAGTTGGACTCGCGCACGAAGGGTTCCGTACCATTATCTATGAAAAAAGTACAATAGGAATGGTCAAGTGTGAGTCACTTAAGTTGCACATTATTTCTAATAGATGGCGCTACCAGTTGTATACTGGTTTTGCAATTAATTAATATAAATCAACAGGCTTAACAATTATTTTTTTTAATTTTTAGTATTTGTTATATGAATATACATCATTAGTGAAAATTTCAGCATTCTAGCTATCACGGTTAATGAGATACAGCCTGGAGACAGACAGGCAGACAGACAACGAAGTCTTAGTAATAGGGTTCCGCTTTACCCTTTGGGTACGGAACCCTAAAAAGGGCCAAACTTGTAAAGTTTCAATTACTTAACAAAGTAATAATACATTGCACAACTATTATAATAAGCTGAAACACGGTGTATTTATCTGTAAACATGCTGAAACCGGCGCACTCAATCATTCACTGGCACAATTTAACTATGTCGTAGCAAATTGCATTATTTATGAACAAAACCTGTTGTACTCTCATTAACTGTTAATCATTCGGTTGAATGCAGTTTAATGCACCTAGTTTTGGCGATAAAAGTGATTAATATTTTGGTTGGGAAACGAATATTCATACTTTGTCAATGTAATGAAGTTGAAAAAATCATCATCACCATGAAAAATTGCAATGGCATGAAATCTATTCTAATATTATAAAGTTGATCAGTTTGTTTGTTTGTTTGAACGCGCTTATCTCAGTAACTACTGGTTTGATTTGAGATTTTTTCACGGTTAGATAGCAAATATATAAAGGGTTGGTTACAGGCTACTTTTGTCCACATGATTTTTCAAGTACAAAACCTTTGCCCATTGATTTAAATGATAAACATAAGATAGGTAAATATGTATACCTTCTTCGTCAAGAGAATAAGCGTGCAGATTCTAAGACTAGATCTTAGCAAAGCTATCAATATGATTATTTATTCAGGCAAAAAGAAACGAAAGACATTTCCTATACTAAGTACCCGAGGTACAGACGACAGCAGCTCAACGTACACGAATCTGTATTTTACCAATCGAATATTAACCTTCCGCTATTGTGATAAGGTTTAAAATCTATTGTACAAATTTGACAGATTGTGGTAACTTGATGTGCTGTTGTCTGTACTTCAGACAACACTGTCAACTGTCACTTTGTCTTCGAAGCTCTCTGTAGCATTTGATTGATGCCTCTCTTTTTCCAGCAGAAGTCACGCTTTGTTCGTCAAGGCGAAGTACTGAGCGCTAGATATGATAATGTCATAGTGTTACCTCAGATACTGGTATACTCGTTGTCTAGATGTTTTCGCTATACGAGTAAGTTAGGCTGAGGCCAAACGAGCGTAATTTTTTGAATCGTGAGTCGCAGAATTTCGGTCGCAGAAAATCGTTACAAACAAAAATGACAACTCATTTTGCGTTGCCATGTGAAACAAATAGGACTTTTGTATGAAACCGAATATAGCAGATTTTCTGCGACCGAAATTTTGCTACTCACAACTCACAGAATTACGCTGGTTTGGCTTCACCCTTACTTTCAACCACTGCAGATGCTTTCGAAATTTTTTAAATCACAATAGGTACCATGTTACCAAACAGAATAAGGTTTTTAGTCCATAGGTGACGTTATTTATGTATAGCGGAAAAAGTGAAAAGTTTCAGCAGCGTTTTCGGCAATGTTTTATTAATATTTTTTTATGTATGTGGTACGAAGGAATATTATATTTTCAGTACATTATTTCTACTAAAATGTCCCATATATCTTTTAGTGTAATTCAGGCAACGCCGTCGGACGATATTTTCTTTTACAAGAATGGCTGTCCGATTTTTCATTGTACTCGTACAGACAACAGCAGGTCAACGTATACCAATGTGTCAAATTTTACCATTCAAATATTAACCTACCCCCATTGTCATAAGGTTGAAAATCGATTGCAGAAATTTGACAGATTGTAGTAACTTGATGTGCTGTTGTCTGTACATATTTCATTAAGCTGAGTGTGAACGGGCCAATTTTTCGGTGGAACCCTGTGGCGAGTTCCGCGTATATTTTATGTTACAATGGTGATTTTATAGCCACCACCAGACGTATGTGACCAGCGCCAAACAAAATATTATCATACGTTGTACACTGAAGTCTGTTTGTTTTTAAATGAAGAACTACATCGACGTCACTTTACTTTGATAGTACAGACGACAGCAGGTCAACCTACTCAAATCTGTCATATTTTACCAATCAAATATTAACCTACCACTATTGTGATAAGGTTGAAAATCTATTGAAGAAATTTGACAGTTTGTGGTAACTTGATGTGCTGTCGTCTGTACCCTGAAGTCTGTTTGTTTTTAAATGAAGAACTACATCGACGTCACGATATTTTGTATAGTACATACAAAAAAAAATGCTTGGTTAAAGTTTTAGCAAGGTCCAAATATTAATATACCACAAAAAAGGACGATCTATCACAAGTAATAATAAAGTATCATAATTGAAATGTCGTATAATGTCTCCTTTTTCAGGTCTGCTGGCAGAAATTTCTTTATAAATAAGCAGTACCTTTGTACGCAATTTTATTATGCCATTTCTTATTGTTGTTTACAGTGTGTATAACTATATATAAATCAATACGTAACAGTTACCTAGATTTTAGTTTGAAAGATAGTACCAGGTCTAGTTGATTTTAGAAATCTATATACCGTCGTATCCTTCACCTAGTTGTTATTCCTCAGCAGAGCCCGTTAGGCAGATATTAGTAGGCAACTCGATACTCAGCTCGTTAGGTAAGCACACGTGCATGCATTCGGATTGTTCTGAAATGTTATGTAATAATTTGTACAATATACCTTACAGCTTGCAGATTTCATACGAGGAAAATCTTCGGATATGTATGAAAATCTTGTTTTATAATTGCCGTTATCTAAGATAATACTGTGCTGTAAAATGTGATATCTGTGTTATGATTTTAATTGCCTTCATAACACTAATTAATTGCAATGTATTTAACCTCACAACGAAGTAACCTTATATCACCTTATTGTCTAACAATATCTGTGAAGACCCAAACAAGAATTTAAAATATGGAATTTATTCAAAAGCCAGGCCCAAGCTGCAAAAAGTACAGAAAGAAAACCGTAAAACAAATCTTTCCCTGCAATTCATTATACAAATTGTTTGTGAAAAGCTGCAGTGTACATAAAAACAGTACCATTAAGCATTTTATCGCATATTAACAGGAGTGTAAAAGATAGGAGCAAGATGTTGTCACTTAAACAGGTCAAGTATACAGTGCGAGGAGAAAAACACGATAGCTATTGAAATATTTAAATTGTGGTACCGCATTTGTTTTACGATTTCTGAAACGACGCTGGTAGAAGGGTGACCAAGCATTTTGCACTAAATGTAAATGTACTGAATATAAGGGCTTGGAAGATTTTTTCACAAAGTATTTGAGAAACATCAGTTGAGGTACAAGATAACATCCCTGCGGTATTGTTCGAAAGAGTTACCGTAGCCCAGTAAACAAAGTGGTCAAGAAGGAACACGGTGGGTTTTAGTCAGTAAAAGTCACAACGGAAGGGGTCATTTGATAATTTCCGATTGAAAAAAACGGTACAGGATAATAGTCTAATGCTATATCTTCTATATTGCTATATGTTACTATTTGATTATAGGCCTACGAACACTGAGAAAGTACAAACATAGACAGATAAGTTGTTACCTCACATCACACATATTGTATTATTTAATTTCACAATCTACCCATACTTATTGAATAACCTGACAGATTTTCTTTTTCCAGCTATATCTTAAAACATGGCGACCGTATTCCGAAGCGCGTCCCACGGCTATAATGTTATTTTCCTTGCGGCGGGCCCGGCAGATGGCCGTAACGACCGATACCACCACGGTTTAATTGTCGCCTTAAATAAATGCTGACCGACACTCTCGTTATTTTTATATTTTATAACAGTGTGCTATTTTTGTGATAATAGGTTTTTTACGGTTTTGTTTCAGGAATATTTCATGTCATACAAAATTGCAAATATTACCGATAAAGTTTGGCCTTTTATGCGAGATACAATTCTAAGTGTACTATGGTTAAGTGCATCCCTGTCATAACGGGATTCATGTTACATAGTATTTTGAACATAGTAGTGATTTTGAATTTTGCATGGTGATCAACGGTCGATCAAATGTCTCTCCCACCACCAGATCCTGGGACCCTTTAGTACCGAACCCTGCCAGGGACTGTGGGATTGTTCGAAAAAATTACCGCGGCCCTGGTACAGAAACGGCTACAAAATAGTCCAGTAGTAACAAAAGTGTGTCATCACCAGATCTTCAGATACTCATAAAAAGTATTTACAGTAACATAATCCCGACCATCCTAGGACTCCAAAGGTTTGCAACCCCTTTTTCGCAATACACAATTGACTCATTCCCAAGCAACAAGTAAGAAACAGCCGTTGGCACCAACCAAGATGTGAGGATCTCTGCTAACGTAACTCAAGTTGGTCTAGTTGTCGCATAGGCGGCTGCTGATCACGAGGTCTCGGGTTCGATTCCCGGGATGGGCCGAAATCGCTTTGTGGGTTTTAGAAACTTTCATAAAGCAGCCCGGAGTTGGAAGTTGGTGATTGATACACCCGTGCATCGGAGAGCACGTTAATGTCGGTCCTGCGCCTGATCTCTCACCGGTCGTGTCGGATTGCCGTCCCATCGGGTTATGAGAGTGAGGGAATAGGGAGTGCACCTGTGTCTGCGCAAATGCTTGTGCACTATAATATGTCCTGCGCAGCTGGCTGATCTCCTTATATGAGAACAGCCGCCGTGGCCGATAATCGGCTAGGACGCCATTAACTCAAGTTACCGTACAAGATGGTGATTTACATAGTAACGCCAAATAACAAAGTGATTACAATAGAATTATCTTGTTATTGGTTTATCTCGTTACGTGGTTAGTCTGTGTAAGATTACGACTGTTTAAGGAATATGTTCTAGTAGAAACGACTGTATGAAGACTTAAGGATATTGATGTGTCAGATTCTGATGAATCCGATGAATTTATAACTATGTAAAATTAAAAAATATTTAATAATATTATTTAATTAATATATTTTTATTTTTACACAAGAAGTGTTAAATTAAAAACTGTCGTATAGTTATCTATTTAAAACAATACTATAGCCCAGATTACACAAAAAAGCGGAAAAGTTTTCAACAACCAAAAGAATTTTGATAATTAAACATCATGTCTCCGACCACTCAGTAGTGGGCACTGTGAGCACACTGCACACTGAGCAGAGATATTCTACTGATTGCATAAAAAATTCTCAGCTACTCTCGGCTTTCATTGAGGCATAATATATTGTAGTCATAACTTAAAAGTCATTTACACAGGGCGAGTACCTGCAACAAATAAAAATAGACTGACATCTATTAATACAATGCAACAAAAAATCACAGCCGATATAGATCCTAAGCTCTTTGCTCATCTGTATGTGTCTCGCACCCTATCTGTGCTGTTATTACTAGAACATCACCAAGTAATTACACAGCCTTCGTGACAAGAATCCGATATCATACAACGTGAAAAGATATGAGAAACAGAAGAACACTAGCTACTCAGCTCGGTTTTACTCACGTTCCCAGGAACAATTTTAAGAATAGGTAGACTATGATAGAATCCAGGGTGTCACCTACTTCGGTACCATTAAAATTAGAGCATTCGTTATATAGTGAAAGCGTGAAAAACAAACTGAATTTCGAATCTATAATACTAGTAAGAATTCTATTCTTTGCATCTGTATTGACGTTTGATAAGAGCGAGGTCGAAACGTGGCATGTTTTATTATAGGTGAATACGACCAGAGACAATGATTTGGTTATTAAGATTGTGGTAAAGGTCTCGTTCTTAATACTTTTATTTTAAACTAGCTTCTGCCAGCGGTTTCACCTGCGTCCCATGGGAACTACTCGGCGCACCTGGATAAATAGCCTATAGCCTTCCTCGATAAATGGGCTATCTAAAACTGAAATAATTTTTCAAATCGGATCAGTAGTTCCTGAGATTAGCGCGTTCAAACAAACAAACGAACTCTTGAGCTTTATAATATTAGTATTGATAGTATAGATGATTAATATTTTTTCCCAGTTCATATGAGCAAGAAAATAAATAAATACTTTGAAATGGATAAAATAATTACGTATTCTCTAAATTATAATTATTATTTTACAAAAATGATGTAAAGTAAGTACTTAAAATATTTCTTGGAATTTCATGTGCAAATGAAAATCCAAAAAAAATAACTAATAATATCGAGCAATAAGCCGAATTCCTAGAATTAATTTGTAATTTCTTTAATAAGTTTAAATGTAAATGTTACGAAGCTGAAGTTTAAAATAGAACTACCTATGGAGCACAAAGTTCAATCAGCAAAAATTTTTTAATTAAAACTGAAACATCTGATATCTTCTGCAAAGCTTAGGAGTTTTTTACGAAGTAAATTTATCGCGATAAAATAATCTGAAAACGGTTATTTCCCACGTACAAATTTAATACACCCTAAGCTTAATTAAAAAATTAAGGCTTCAACTAAATGTGAAATTTGAAACAGCGATGAAGAGTTATTTCAAAATGAAACTATTTCCACTGATTTTATACCCGACCAATCTTTACTTAATATTATAAATGAGAAAGTAACGTTGTCTGTCTGTCCACGTTCCACGCAAAAACTAGATACTGAACCGTGTGCACAGATAGGTAGTCTAGATCCTAAGAAAGGACATAGGTACTACTTTTTTACCCGGGTGTAGGAAGTTGGTACCTCAGGACATTGGTCAAACTGCGGGGGTCACTTGGCTATTGATGAAACGAAATTCTCATAACATAGAGAGGTTATATGTATTTGATGGTATATTGTATTGAATATACCAAGTATCTTTATACGTTGCGAGGTTACAAAGCAAATACATAACATATTGTATACAATAACCTCGCTATAGCTATATAGCTATAGCTACATAATATGTAGGTATACTACAGTTACTGTACCGAACTGAACAAGAGGTGTCTACACATGGGATTTACTCATTGTTCTACAACATAATAATTATGTTGTACAGCGTAGGGGCTCCACAAATGTTGATATTATTTAGCTTCAATATTCGTGAATTGAGTAAGCTTTGTATTGAGTATTTGCTCCATATAGGAAATAAGGAGCAAATAGGTACCTAATACAAAGCTTATTAATTCACTAATTACTTGTTTGTTGATTTTGAAACGTGTACATTGTACGGTGGTGTGAGAAATGCCCGATAAATGCGACTATATTGCGTTAAAGTTATTTTTTCTTTACGTACCTACTTATACATACAAAAGCTATTTGAAGCACTTACAATATTGTCATCATCATCAGCATTTTTTTATCGTCCCAATGCTGGGCACAGCCCTTCTCTCACACAGAGAAGGATTGAGCGTTAATCATCACGCTTGCTCAATTTAGGTAGGTGATTGGAATCACATTAAAATCCAGGTTTACTTGAGATGTTTTCCTTCTCCTTTGATCAGATAGTATCCAACATATACTTAGAAAGTACATACAAACTTGAAAAAGTTTAATTGATACTTAAGCGGCATAGCCATACAATGAGGCAATGCCGCTAGCCTTTTGGGTACACTCCTGGTTGGCAGCGATCAGGAGGAATTTTTTGACGCATTTTTTTTAGTTTTAGGTAATTTAAAGTGTGTAAATATTATAAAATAGATAAGTTCTTTGTAAATATTATGTATACTTACCTATGTGACCCGAAATCGAACCCACACACTGGGGAGGTTGGTGCCTTACCTAAAAGGCCGCCACTATATAGTTAATACATTGACTTAAATTCATGAATCTTCATTTACGTGAACTTGCCAATGTATGTACCTAATGCGAAACATCACGAATGTGGAAATAATTGATGGCACATAAAATCACGGGCGAACTAATTGAATTGTTATAATTCGCGATTAAAGTTTAATAACACGGAAAATGGAACGTTCCGAGTTCCGTATTACGAACAGTTTATGTTCGTATTACTGGTAACTGTTGCATTGAAATTTTTGTGGTTTTGGTTTTTAGAACCACATATAAAAAAAAACAGTAAAAATATCGTGTCTGTACATTAAATATTTTTACAAAACAAAATATGTAGGGTTATTAAGAAATGAAAAAAGAGTAAGTAAAAAATTGTCTGTTTGTATGTTTGTATGTTTGTCTGTTTGCACACGCTAATCTCAGGATCCACTGGACGGATTTTGATGAAACTTGGCAGATATATAGCTTACATATGAGAATAACATATAGGCTACTATTTATCCGGGTAAGGGAAATAGTTCCCTTGGGAAGCGGGTGAAACCGCTGGCGGAAGATAATAGCAAATAAATGACGCGAAATAAATTCAAGCAAATTATTTATTAATACAATTTAATTATTAGTGCACCCCCCTCGCGCCGCGTCCCCTCTGTCGCTCTCTGACTGGTTTCTAAATAAATCTTAATTCTAAAACATAATCATACCAGAGGCAACATTAGTTCAGACTACCCAAACTTGTGCTGCCTTTGCTGAATTTTTAATGCAATATCAACCTTATGTACTTAAAATTAGAATACATTTTGTATCACCTACAAAAAAATCTGGGCTTATTTTACTTCAGATAGATGCATCAAAATTACATTTATCTCTGTCATATTTATGAGTTATCAAATGATGTTGTCCCTTTCATTTCGTGCGTGACGTCATTGTCGTGTCTTTTGTTTTTGTTTAAAATTTCGAATAGTTCTGTTTATCTCTTTCTTATTAATCTGTCTATCTCTTTCATTTCGTGCATGACGTCATTGGCATGTCTTTTGTTTTGGTTTAAAAATTGAGAAAATTCTATTCAGCTCTTTCTTACTAATCTATCTGTCTCTTTCATTTCGTGCGTGACGTCATTGAAGTGTATTTTGTTTTTATTTGAAAAATCGTTTTGTTTTTCTTTTAAATGTAATCTATATATCTATATACATATAATAAAACAGTAAAAAAATCGTGTCTGTACATTAAATATTTTCACAAAACAAAATATGTAGGGCTATTAGGAATTGAAAGTAGAGTAAGAATTCGAAAAAAAAATTTTGTCTGTTTGTTTGAATGTTTGTCTGTTTGCACGCGCTAATCTCAGGAACCACTGGACGGATTTTGAAATTTGGCAGACATATAGCTTATATATCAGCATAACATATAGGCTACTTTTTATTCGGGTACGGAAAATGGTTCCCTCGGGAAGCGGGCGAAGCCGCTGGCAGAATCTAGTTTTTAATAACGTTTCATTTTTCGAACAGTAGAATAGTGCTTTACTTTTTTACAAAACGTATTGTCGGACCGTTTTTAGACAAAGCTGACAGTCGTTGTCAGTCAGTACAAATAAGTCAGTCGTCCGGTGAAAACTCACAGCTGTCAACTGCACAAAAAATTGGTGGCACTTATATATCGAATTTATACGTAAATGGTGAATGGTCTTGGTAATCTATAATGCAGCAGTTTGTGCAAGTTACTATATCACTAAGATGTTACTCATATTACTACATCAAAAATCCTACTGCCTTATTGTATGAATTAAAGAGCGATTATTGTGAGTTAAAAATAACTTTCAATATTTAGACAGCTTCAGGATATTCTTGAAAAATTTATGGTACGTGAAAAACAAAGAACCATCCTACCAATATTATATATGAGAAAGTTTGCGAGGATGTATGTTTGTTTGTCACTGTTTCACAGGTAAACAGCTGAACGGATTTCGATGAAACTTGACAGTAATATAGCGTATATTAATATCAGAATAACATATAGGTAAGTTTTTATTTAGGTAGTTCCACCGCTGGCATAAACTAGTATTGTGAAGTTATTATTTACAATACCTTCATATCAACTGTAATTTTAATCAAACTACTTATGTGTAAACTCAATTAAACCTAGACAATGGGTGGAACATTAGTTAATTCAATTGTCTCTGAATTTGAGCTGAAATCTTAATAGATCAATGTATGTAGACGTACATAATGGAGCAATAAGACACACCATGTTAATGCGTAATAAATGCTTTGGTATACATATACACCGTGTTGCTGAGGTTTTACATTAACTTCGGCATGTTATTCAGTCCATTAAATTGACCATTTTTTACTATGTACACTATTAGAAATTCCAATAAAAAAAAAATAAGTACCTACCTATACAAACTTAATGCTTAGACGAAATTTATCTAATATGAATTACTCTTTACCTTATACCTACCTCTTTGATTTGAATTATTGATAAATTTAAACATATTATATTGAATTGTATACAAGCATAAAATTTATGCATCTAGACCACGCGTTCGTTTTAACCAAAATTAAATTAAATTTTATACACATTTTGAAATTAATAAGCACACAATATCGCGCAAAAACATTTTTTTAACTTTTGGTTGAAGAAAAAACTGTTATTAACGAATATATATATATATATATATATACCAAAATTATAGGAACAAATATCCAAAATATGTATAAAATTTAATTTTATTTAGCAAAAAGAAAATCCGCAGAAACAACTTTCGCTTAGTTTGGTTATCAATTTCGTTATTCCTAGATTAATAAACATCTATTAGGTTATAGTTAATTTGATCAATTTAGTGTATATTGCGCTTTCATAAGCTGTTTATAGGATTAATCTGATGAAGCACATTGTGATTATCCTAATGAAATTAGTTGTGGACAACTATAATGAATTGCATAATCGTAGTAATCTAATTTGAAATATTGTTTCAGTTTTGTGATATTGACAGATTTCTAGCAAAATTATAATTAGGTCAATTTGACCTTATGCATCTTATATGACATTAATTCTATAAAGGCGAAAGTCTGTCAATGCGTACATATTTGGTTCTTCTTCATGCGTAAACCGCTGACCGAATTTTGATGAAACTTGGCAGCAATACAACTGAAGCATCAGAATAACATATAGGCTTTTTATCCAGGTGCGATAAGCGGCTCTCTCAGGAAGAGAGAGAAACCGCTGACATAAGCCAGTACATTTATAAACAGGAAAACGGTATTCCAAGGAAATTATAACAACAACATCATACACGATTTTGAATTATGTTAAGTGTAATTTATACTCGAGTTCCCCGTACGTTTTAATTGCTAGCCTTGAACTGAGAGATTTACGAGTGATGCTACACAAATATGAAGGGTATTCTCGTATTAATTGAACATGTGGGAATACTCCAGGTACTTAAGAAGTGCTTTGTTAGGTCAGGTGAAAGTTATCAGGGAAACGTTGGGTTGTGACGTCAGAGAGCGAATGGTAGCACTGTATCGGGCATGTAAGTATACTATATACTATACCTAATTATTTTCTGTTTAATAGGTGCTACGAGATTTTAATACTCCTTGTGGATCAAAGAAACAAATTTTTGGAATTTGAATTCGACTCAACTTATTCTCTTTTGGTATGTAAATACGATTAAAGCATTGAATATAAGGTCTGTATTGATTTCAATATTGAAGAAAAGTCTATAAATATGTTAAGCTTAGCTTTAAGGCTTATTAAAAGTTATGCCTCTTTGGTTAGTTCGAAAATTATAAAATTATAAAATTAATATACGTACACATCAATATCTTCGGCTTAATTCCAGACAAATTAAATCAACATGTACTTAAAACTTAGGCATCTAAGTCAATTTTAATAAACTGAAATTAAAGTTATAACGAACTTTAGTTATGAGTACTTACGAGTGCTTAATTAAGCTAAGATTTAATGTAACAGTGATTTTACATTTGGGAATATGGATCTTCTAAAGTCTGTTAAGTTTCTTTCACACATTAGTAATATGAAAATAACAATATATTTTTGCATCACAGAATTAGGTAGTTGTAGGTATATCAAAAGAGACCTTTTGATTTATTTTTATCGTACTGTTGACATTAAATCTATATTTCGGTTAAAAAGCTTCGGGACGCAGTTTTGACTGGGTCTTGTCTCCTTAATGCACCGAAATAAAAAATTACCTTCCTCGAGACATCATACTACTGAAAAAAAAACTTAATCGTATTAGTCGTAGTTCTTATTAACCCGGCGTGAATGAGGTGAGAAATTGTTACACCGGCTATGAGGTGGGTATGAGATGC
>NWSH02000019.1:4382727-4395105 GCA_002382865.2 Heliothis virescens
CTTTTTATTTTCTGCATTTTGTCGCCGTGGTTGAAATACATATTGGTACCGAATTTCATCTCTATAGCGCTAAAAATCTCTGAGATTATCCGCGGACGGACGGACGGACAGATGGGCGGACGGACGGACGGAATGATAGACAGACATGGCGAAACTATAAAAGTTCCAAGTTTACTNGGGGGGGGCGCCTATTTTTCGGCTTTTGGAGCAATTATTTTCAAAAATATTAACAGAATCAAAAAATGATTTTAGTAAACACTTTTTATTTTCTGCATTTTGTCGCCGTGGTTGAAATACATATTGGTACCGAATTTCATCTCTATAGCGCTAAAAATCTCTGAGATTATCCGCGGACGGACGGACGGACAGATGGGCGGACGGACGGACGGAATGATAGACAGACATGGCGAAATTATAAAAGTTCCAAGTTTACTACGGAACCCTAAAAAGCTATAAACACATATTCAGAAATCAGAATCCGACCACAGGTGATTATTTAGTAACCGAACTTAGTGAAAAAGATCTTCTTGGTTTCGAAGTAAAACGAGTAGATATACTATAACTACTATTTGTGTACATGATTATATAACTTTTTTAAATCATGTTTGATTTATTCTGGTTAATAAATATTCAATTAACATAAACATTGATTTAATATGAATATTTTATATAGTGGTCGAAAACTGAAAAAAGTGGTCGCAAACTAGCGTTTTGGCCAGTTTTGAACATTTTCGATCATATTTAAAAATATGTTAATGGAAATCGTTATTTTATTACTTATTCCGTAAATTGACAATATTTAGGATTCATCTACATAGACAATATCAATTTCAAGTATAGATAGGATATATTTTCACGCATCCAAAGCTGGCAACTCCACTAAGTGGTCGCCAACGGGCACAGCGACCCTAGTGTGCACTTACCCCGTTCGAACTTAGCACAATAGTACGTACTATTTACAATGACGTCCATATGCTTTTAGTTATCAACTTATGCATTAACCAATCCCCTTTTTAGTTATCAAATACGTATGTTTGTTGAGATTTATCATTCCATTCTCGTATCTCGGAGCGGGTAATAGATTTTCGAGCGAATCGCGAATCGTGTAACGCGGAGCTTCGAACGTAGGAGAGATGTATGGTCGGCAAAATGGGAATGTAGTCTGATGCCTTTAATGATATCTGGTTGCAGGAAACGTAGGTCATTACAAAGTAGAAGATTGCCATTGCGTTGTTTTAATGGTTGATTATATTGTTTTTGATTATCCATTTGAATAAAAATATTAAAAAAAAGTATCATTGGCTCATTAAATTTCAGTAAGTATATTTCTAGCATACGCAAAAAAATATACAAACATGCTTGAGTAGTATTACGCATTTAAATTCTTCTGCGTCTTGTACAAAGATATACCTACTACATATACCTATATACAAGCGTGTACAAAGGTATACTAATGATAAAACGAATGTTTCCGATACACTAATATTTGGATACGAAACAGGTGTTTTTGCTTCAAGAATAGGAACGTAATAGAGTAGTTATTTTATGTGTTAATGCACTTCTGATTGGGTAACCAGGTGTATCTCATCACGTGCCTACTTTCGTAGCTCCTTGTTATAATAAACTATTATTCTCTTAATTGTCTGTCTGTGAATTTTACACAGGTAAAAAAAAAGAAACCAGCTTTTATTAAGTTTAGTAGGAATAAAATATGTAGAATCGTAGTTTTAGTCCTTCCCTATTAAAGAGCTGATTTGAATTTTTAACCGACTTCAAAAACAGATTCTCAGTTTAAATTAAATTGCTTTGCCAAATTATAAACATTAATATATTGCCAACATCAATTTGTATTTTATAAACACATTAGTTGCCCATTTTAAGCAGATGTATTCAATCCACCTTATAAAATTGTTAACGAGTGTACCACAAGTGAAATTTCCAAGTTTCACTCAGCATAACCGTTTCGGGGAAAGCGAAAATCGCAGCTTTAGTTTCAAACTCCGTGAGCCCAATGGCACAATAGTTCCGTCAAGTAGTTTACCTCGCGCTAATACAATAAACTCTCATTACTTAGTTGAACATTTGTTGCCATGGTAACTCGTTAAGTCCTATTAATGCTACGATTTGAATTTACATCTAATAAGCCCTTTTTGGTCGACAGAAATGTTGACTTTGATTCCTGTATTCTGGAGTATGTTGTGAATTTAACAGAAGAAAACTAAAGTTTTTCCTATTTCCAAAATGGTGATGACTTCTAGCTGTAAATTATTAATTAGTTACCTACATTTCAACCAGGAGTTTAGTAGTCTGCTGTTCATTTAGGGTAAAAAAGACCTGAAGTTAAAAGTTATTTTGGTAAATTAATAAATTTTAAACCCTGCTCTGCATTCATAAAGTCTCAATTTGTATGACAAGCCACCAACTCACTGTAGGTATAGGAAAAATACGGCTTGAATCTGCGGTAGTATGACTGCAGCCTTTGTCGTGAAAGAATGTAGGAATCTTTATGAGGCAATTTAAGTGCTCGCACGTTTGATGTCGGAAACCAATCTTAGGAAGACCTAGGTTAATATAGATCCTATACTTCATAGGCTTCTTTGTAATAGCTTGGTTACAATATAAATTAATTATGGGAATAAACGCAATGGTTTCCAACAATTTGTAATGAGGGAGGTTAGTTTAGGTACTATCGAAAATAGGCATGACGACAGGGTAAAAAATAAGCAAATCCATTTAGTCCGTAATTTAGATTATTGCAAAATATTGGACACGTATTTTTTGTTTTTGAAATACTATAAATAATAACAAAGATAATGAGTATTAAAGTTCAGGAGTGGGGGGTCACGACGTCACGCCTATGCAAAAATCGTACGTAGGCGTGACGACACGCGCAATTTCAACGGTCTATAACTTTGTTATTATCTGTTTAGATGAAAAACGAAAAAATACGTATGAAATATTTTTTTATAATCTAAAAGACGGACTAATTAATTTTTTTTAGTCGTCATGCCTATTATGGTTGTTTGTGTTGTTGGTAATAATTAAAGGTAAGTACTTATTTTAATATTCCAAAAGCAATACAATACGAACAATCATTTATAATTCAGCATTTTATAATATACGTTTTAAAATTCGTGTCGCGGGAAAAGTGGCATTATATTTTCAATTTCATATTTCACAGTAAGTTGACAGTTGGCTGTTCATAAGAGTTTGTGTTTAAAATTCATGTATGAACTGACCAAACTGTTGTCAACTTATTTTGTTGAAATGAAAATGCTTTTGCCAGAATATTATTTAAAGTTTCGCAATTTTGTGACATTTTGTTCAAAAAAGGTTTTTAGTTTAATACGGTAAATTATCTTTACGAATTTATTATCTCATTGCTTACTGCGTCCACACCAGCCGATTTTATTTGTACGAGTTGTATAATGACTAACTTGTTCAGTAAAATAAACAAATTTCAACGATAGTAAAAAGTTTACTTCAAAAAATACTGTAAGCGACCATCCTTATAATACAATTCTTAGCAAATACAAAAAGAAAAGAAAAGTACTTAGTTAAAAAAATATTCCGATATAACATATAATTAAATAGCATGTCGACGTCAATTAGCAACCCAGCTTTTGCTGAAAAATCAATCGTCTAATTAAGTGAACTAACGAACCAGTACAAACATGCCCATTTATTTTTCATTGAAATATTTTAATTTACAAACAAACATACATAAATACTGAACTGAAACTGTAGAATATATAACTAACGAACAATATCAAATAATGTTTTTTATTCCGTAAAGTCTGTAAATGACAGAACAATATTGGAGTCGCGATTGCCGCTCCGGGCACCGTGATCTTTCTGTATTATAGACGTAGAATTTGTATTGATCATAATTATTATTTTATAATGTTAAAACGTTGTCTGCAAGATTAAGAAGTTTGATTAAATATGATAATATTATAAGAATGCAGTATTTGTACCTAATTTATAACATTATAGTTTAGTAGTAACTAGGGTATGTCAATCTTGACGAGTGACAGGGAGGAATGGAAGGAGAAAACATATTGCGCCGACGCCAAATAAAATTGGGAACAGGGCAAGAAGAAGAAGAAGAAGAAGTCAATCTTACAACCAAGCACTTCAATTGAAAACATACCTATTTATAAATGAATGACTAAAAACTTCAGGAAAGAATATAATTACATGTCATTAGATTAGGCGTTGAAGTACCTACTCCTTTCACATCGCTGTCATGCTGTAACGTGCCCAGAAGACTGACAGCATTGTCATGTTGTATGGCAACGCGAACACACACATAACTTTAAATACAATACATTTCAGAGAAGATGATATACCTAGAAGGGCGAGCTTAACCCAGAATTGGGGTTTTTTAATTTAATTTAGAAACTGTAGTGTCGAAAAGTTCACGTATTTAATTATCATTACGAGAAATCACTGAAATCTTCTTGATTTAATTACAATATACCATGACTTCACTTTCAACTAAATCTATGCGGCAACAGTAGGTAGATAAAAGAAACAAAAGCCACATAAAGATTTAGCAAACGTTTGTTTACAGTGTAAAATCGTCGGACTCGCCCAATAAACGCCACAATTTCGTTTATTTGTTCTGAACACGTATTTGAAAATATGCAACGATCCATACAATGGATTGTATCACTACCACTCCTACGCACGCTGGTGTTATCCACCAGAGCACTCTTAATTTGTCTTGGTTACCTCATTGAAATAAAACTTTAATATTTGTTGAAATTGCTGAGAATTAGTTAATTGTTTTATATTAGTAGAAGTTAATATTTTTGTCAGATAAAGCGAGAATCCAATGAAAGCATTCTTGTAATGACAGGGACCCATGCTAATAGACAATGTCATTCCGAATCTTAGGAATACTCAATACTGCATCATTATTGATTATTTCATCAGTGATTGGAGATTTTAAAGTCCAGGTTTCCTCAAGCTGTTTTCTTTTACCTTAGTCATTGGTGGCTAAGATATAAAGTACANTTATTGCAAAATATTGGACACGTATTTTTTGTTTTTGAAATACTATAAATAATAACAAAGATAATGAGTATTAAAGTTCAGGAGTGGGGGGTCACGACGTCACGCCTATGCAAAAATCGTACGTAGGCGTGACGACACGCGCAATTTCAACGGTCTATAACTTTGTTATTATCTGTTTAGATGAAAAACGAAAAAATACGTATGAAATATTTTTTTATAATCTAAAAGACGGACTAATTAATTTTTTTTAGTCGTCATGCCTATTATGGTTGTTTGTGTTGTTGGTAATAATTAAAGGTAAGTACTTATTTTAATATTCCAAAAGCAATACAATACGAACAATCATTTATAATTCAGCATTTTATAATATACGTTTTAAAATTCGTGTCGCGGGAAAAGTGGCATTATATTTTCAATTTCATATTTCACAGTAAGTTGACAGTTGGCTGTTCATAAGAGTTTGTGTTTAAAATTCATGTATGAACTGACCAAACTGTTGTCAACTTATTTTGTTGAAATGAAAATGCTTTTGCCAGAATATTATTTAAAGTTTCGCAATTTTGTGACATTTTGTTCAAAAAAGGTTTTTAGTTTAATACGGTAAATTATCTTTACGAATTTATTATCTCATTGCTTACTGCGTCCACACCAGCCGATTTTATTTGTACGAGTTGTATAATGACTAACTTGTTCAGTAAAATAAACAAATTTCAACGATAGTAAAAAGTTTACTTCAAAAAATACTGTAAGCGACCATCCTTATAATACAATTCTTAGCAAATACAAAAAGAAAAGAAAAGTACTTAGTTAAAAAAATATTCCGATATAACATATAATTAAATAGCATGTCGACGTCAATTAGCAACCCAGCTTTTGCTGAAAAATCAATCGTCTAATTAAGTGAACTAACGAACCAGTACAAACATGCCCATTTATTTTTCATTGAAATATTTTAATTTACAAACAAACATACATAAATACTGAACTGAAACTGTAGAATATATAACTAACGAACAATATCAAATAATGTTTTTTATTCCGTAAAGTCTGTAAATGACAGAACAATATTGGAGTCGCGATTGCCGCTCCGGGCACCGTGATCTTTCTGTATTATAGACGTAGAATTTGTATTGATCATAATTATTATTTTATAATGTTAAAACGTTGTCTGCAAGATTAAGAAGTTTGATTAAATATGATAATATTATAAGAATGCAGTATTTGTACCTAATTTATAACATTATAGTTTAGTAGTAACTAGGGTATGTCAATCTTGACGAGTGACAGGGAGGAATGGAAGGAGAAAACATATTGCGCCGACGCCAAATAAAATTGGGAACAGGGCAAGAAGAAGAAGAAGAAGAAGTCAATCTTACAACCAAGCACTTCAATTGAAAACATACCTATTTATAAATGAATGACTAAAAACTTCAGGAAAGAATATAATTACATGTCATTAGATTAGGCGTTGAAGTACCTACTCCTTTCACATCGCTGTCATGCTGTAACGTGCCCAGAAGACTGACAGCATTGTCATGTTGTATGGCAACGCGAACACACACATAACTTTAAATACAATACATTTCAGAGAAGATGATATACCTAGAAGGGCGAGCTTAACCCAGAATTGGGGTTTTTTAATTTAATTTAGAAACTGTAGTGTCGAAAAGTTCACGTATTTAATTATCATTACGAGAAATCACTGAAATCTTCTTGATTTAATTACAATATACCATGACTTCACTTTCAACTAAATCTATGCGGCAACAGTAGGTAGATAAAAGAAACAAAAGCCACATAAAGATTTAGCAAACGTTTGTTTACAGTGTAAAATCGTCGGACTCGCCCAATAAACGCCACAATTTCGTTTATTTGTTCTGAACACGTATTTGAAAATATGCAACGATCCATACAATGGATTGTATCACTACCACTCCTACGCACGCTGGTGTTATCCACCAGAGCACTCTTAATTTGTCTTGGTTACCTCATTGAAATAAAACTTTAATATTTGTTGAAATTGCTGAGAATTAGTTAATTGTTTTATATTAGTAGAAGTTAATATTTTTGTCAGATAAAGCGAGAATCCAATGAAAGCATTCTTGTAATGACAGGGACCCATGCTAATAGACAATGTCATTCCGAATCTTAGGAATACTCAATACTGCATCATTATTGATTATTTCATCAGTGATTGGAGATTTTAAAGTCCAGGTTTCCTCAAGCTGTTTTCTTTTACCTTAGTCATTGGTGGCTAAGATATAAAGTACAACGACAGCACATTAAGTTACCACAATCTGTCAAATTTCTGCAATCGATTTTCAACCTTATCGCAATGGGGGTAGGTTAATGTTTGATTGGTAAAATTTGACAGATTCGTATACGTTGACCTGCTGTCGTCTGTATGTAACTATAAAAGTTGTCTGTATGTAAATAAAAAAGTTACATTGAAAAAAGAAAATGTAAGACATTTTTAAACATTTATAACCCAACTAGTTTGTCGAGTAGTTACACTGCTCGTTAGCTATCCTTCAACATGTTAAAACAATTTTGTATTCTACGAATTACAAGAGTAACATAAGTAGCATTTTGTCGAACAAATTGTCTGTCATATGTTTAAGACCCTTGAATTGGTCTCGTGTGATAAACTTTACTATGAGCGAGATATATTACTTGCTTCGTGTAGTAAAAGCTAAGTGTCATACGTACGCAGTGATGAATCGTACAAATTTTTTTTTCTGTATTTTTATTTTGTTTTAGATCGTTCGTCGGTAAGTTAGAAGACTGTATTTAATGAAAAGTAGTACTAGTAGTACTTAAAAGTGTCATTCCGATCCAGTACGCATAGGGTCTGAAATTTTTACGTAGAATAAAAAATTACATAAAATGCAGAGGCTCATTAAATATGATTTTAGAGGCATTTTTATCATAGCACCTGGGTACTATGTTCGTTTTCATATTAAAAAAAAACAATAACATATAAACGTACATCCACAACGAACATAACATAATTCTAGTCTACGATTCTACTCATTAAATCACGGCGCGGGCGCCATTACAGTTTTGATGGAAGCAATTACTAAAATGTATTAGGTCGTGTTACAGGTATTGCATAACGGGCATGATGGCCTAATTGACTAATTTAATCGGCCTAGCTATAGCTATTACGCTAATACGGATAACTAGGCTCCATTACTAATCGGTATTGGTGAACTACATTTCTCATGTGGAAAGTTGGCTATGACAGTTGTGTATTAGAAGCTTAGGTCTAATAAGGCCCCGTCAGCACAACGTATAAGTATAGAAATAGCCGTAGGTAAGAATTTCAGTCAAAATTATTGAATAAAATTGAAAGTTGTAAAGGTGAGTTTCAAAGGTGCGATACTTCTTTATTGGAAATGTCTATAGGCAGTGATTAATTACAACCTAAAAAGGCTCTAGGAACTTTTCTATTTCAAATCTCAAACGTATTATTAAAAAAAAAGGTTCTTAAAGCTTAAATAAGTCTAAGAAGTCTTTTTCATAAGAGATTTATTTTTCTAGCTGTCTATTACTCATTATTCTCTAAACGTCTATCAAATTCAATAAAACACAACCCCTCACAACTAAATTCTCACTACCCCATGAAATGTCACAACAACAGATAACACAGCTTTCCAAATCATTAGTCATCAGAGGTATCGTGACGCGGCGTGACGTGGCCGTGACGTGACCGTGACGACTACGCTACTCAGTGGAGCAAGTGAGCAATGACAGGCGCATTGTCTCCGATCCCGTTTGATGCTCACCCCGTTACGAGATTAACAGAAATCATACTGAAGCGGAACGATGTCATGTCAACAGAATTGAAATTTGATTGGGATGTATTCGCAATTCGTGTTGTTCTCCATTTTAATGAAGGTTTCCTATGAAATGCTTGTTTGTTTGTCGTTAAATTTTGGAATATCTTTAACTTGTTTTTGGTTGTTTTGTTGTTAGCTAGGGTGTGTTTAATTACTTCTTTATTGATATTGTCTTGGAGAAATAAGAAAATAACATAATCCTTCCTTGGCAGTCGGATAATTTATATCATGTGATGAAATGGTACCTACGTAATAACATTTCAAAGTGTTATTTATCGCATTTGTCTTAACTCAAATTAATGGATGGAAAAACTGAGAACTACCGACTGTTGTGAACTTCACACTTTCACTCGTAAATATAAATGTACATGGAAAATGAGAATTGAAATGTGAAAAACATTGTGTTACTGAGACTGTATTTTTTAGCTTTGTCCAATTTCTTTTGCAGATTTGAGCTTGCTTGATGTTTAATATGAGATGAAAATCATACCGGCTGCAACTTTATTTTTCTATCACAAATACTAATCTCCTATGTATTCTGACAAACATCTTATCATCAACACACATTTTAGTGTAATTTTTAATTGAATAAATAAAATCCCGTGACGAAAACTACAAGTTTATTTTCCATTGATGTCAGCACACGCATGTTAACAAAAGCACTTGATACAAGCACCACTTGAAATCCTACTCAACCTATTAGGGAAAAGGAGCGTAAAGATAAAAGATAACATAAAAAAAAACTGATACCGCAACAGCAACATACCCGAATCTGTCATATTTTACCAATCGAACATTAACCTTCCACTATCGTGATAAGGTTGTAAATCTATTGAAGAAATTTGACAGATTGTGGTAGGTTGATGTGTTCTCGTCTGTACAAAGTGTAAATGTAGGGACAGACAGCGTTACCAAAATATCGACTTACTTACGCTCTATTTGGCAGGGGGACCAATGTACTGTAGCTACGTCGGGATTAGAAGTGTATGTATTGGTCTAATTAGAATATTTTTTATCGATAGTATGTAAGTACGAGGTATTTTAATTAAAACAGTTTGAACTTTTAGAAGTAATGAAAATTTGAAAAAAGTTATTTACATGTATACTATCTAAAGTAATATGATATATTGAAAAGTATTTAAGAGACATCATTGATCTTTGAAATACATTTCTGTCACCCTAACTTCATAATAATTCATTAATTTTTAATTTTAGACTAGGTACCTGTTTATATTACTAAAAAGTAGCAACACAAATTCACAGTTCCGTTTTTTTGAGACCCGACTTCAGTGATCGGCCTAAATATTGAAATAAAGTTATAGCAATATAGTAAATACCTAGTGTATAAAATTATTTAAAAAACAACGCTTTATTAACTTTCGCTCTATATAGCATTTCATATTCCAGTTATTTTGTGAAGGCTAACGAGAAATTTAACGTTTAAAAAATTCCAATAACGCTGACGTGAAAAGTTAAACTATCGTTGGTTTTTGCAAACTTCACCCTGGCGTTGGTTGGTATTGTTTTAAGTTTTTAATAGACCTGGAATACTTAATTATTATGTACTTTTAATCATATCAAAAATACTTTATTAGTAATAAATAGATTTAGGTATATAAACTTATTATATTTTTACAGATTATTTAGATATTGTTAAGACAAAGAGTTACTTGATTATCATTGAATTACTAAAACACTTCAACAATTATTAAAACACTGTATAATCTAATATAAAATTAATTAAAATCAATACAGAACTCGTATAATAAGTTTTCATTAAATACTGAAGAAGAAGTGAAAAATATTAATTAATATTAATTAGATTTATTGCCTCACTGGTCTAGAAGTCTAAGAATAATAATGAGAATATTTATTTTAATGCACACGAATACTTATATTCCAACTAAAAATACTCACATTATTGAAATAAAACGTATCAAAATACTATAAAGTATTGCAACAATCAGTGTGTCCCGCGACCCGGCTTGCCATGCGACACGGCTCATTCACGCCTCGTTGGCCCCAGTATAACTTCCTTGCCTCCGCCAACTTATCTGCCAGAGAGCATTTATTTTTATTCTGTTGTGTAACTTCTCTATCTCAAATAGTTGGAAAAGGACATTTTTTCTTATACATTTTGGAAAAAGAACCAGAAGCTTTTTAATGCCTGTTTTATCTAAAGGATTATTTCAAAGTGTTCAGAGAAAAGTCCATTGAAAACGCACTTGAAATAAGACTATCAGAAACCAATCAAAAGAGTCTAAATATCCCCAGTCTGTATTAAATAAATTCGAACTAAAAAACTGTTAGGAAAAAGTATTTGGTATAACCTAAAATTCTAGTCCAAACCCTGCTTAGTATTCCATTATTTTGCCGTAACCATTGAAGCTAACAGTAATAGGATCACAAAAAATAAACAGTCACTTAGCGATTTCAATAATCGAATTGAAAGAAAATACCAATCGCAGTTTACTACTCGATAAAGATATTAGAAGCCGCGATCGCACTATTTATGAAAAGAGTCACGTACGGCCGATCCCAATATTGTATCTATCTACTGATTTGTTTACTTGAGATAGCTATTTGATATTATTTGCATGCGGCTTGTGTCAAGATTATATCTCTAGTAGGCAAATCCAGAGATAGATAGATTATTGAATTCCGCAGTTACTTGATACGAGGGAAAGGACTTTATTAGGAAATAAGATCCTTAGTACAGATAGTAAACAGCAGAATATAGATAGAGTAATTTATATCAATGCCAGTTTTCGCAACACGTGTAGCTTTTACTAGCTAGCTTGTATTATTAAGTAGATATTCTTCTTCTTATTTGCGTCGTAGTTTCTGTCCCAAGTAACTTTTATTTTATTCACGTAAATGAAAATATACCAAGTAATTCGTTTACGATTCATTATTTACGTATTTGATTGATTTGATCTTCTAAAATAATTAAAATACAATTTGGCCAGCATTTCTACATATTATAAACTAGTTTCCTCCAGCGGTTTCACCCGCGTCCCTTGAGGGAACACGACCGGAAAACGTATAGCCTTCCTCGATAAATGGGAAATCCAACATTGAAAGAATTTCTCAAATCGGACCAGTAGTTTCTGAGAATAGAGCATTCAAACAAACAAACAATAAAGTTTCATATTTATTAGTACTTATAGAAGTTTGTAAGTTCTTTGTTTTATGTGCGAAAATAATAACAATAAATAGATTCTATTTAACCACGATATCGTAATATTATAATCCAAAAATCAATGTAGGTACAACCCAAAAAGAAATTCGTTCCCCTTAATCGTTGGGGAATCCACAAGCCATATCAATTCACATAACGTGTTCCATTACGGTCATCTGTACGGGGACATGGCGACCGACATACGGAAACTACCCCATTAAGTGTCCCGCGGACACGAAATGTGAAACGGACCTCGAGAGGAAAATATTCATCCCACCAAAAACATTCTATAAAAAACTAGCCAATTCTCGCTGAAGCTGCTTGTTTATCTCT
>NWSH02000019.1:4403897-4416420 GCA_002382865.2 Heliothis virescens
ATCAAAAAACGATCGAAAAATACAAGTTTTGATTTGTGTTTGGACCTGACGCTACAGTGCTGCCATCTGGTGAAGACCATTTTAGAAAACCCTCATTGGAAGAAGATGCATAAGCGACTTACCTTAACGAAATAATGGCCAAAAATAAAAATAAAGGGTTGAAATTAAAATTTAATCGTTATTAGTTACAAGTACCAGGATAGCAGAAGTCTACGGAGATGATTGCTTAAATGTTATTATTTAAATATAATATTTATTTTTATAAATCTTTGAAGAAAACGTGTGGAGCAATTTGAGAACTAACCCATTGTATTATTTGTTTTTGGAAATACAAAATGCTTTTTCAATTTTAAGGTCGTGGGGCAAATTGGGAAACGCTTTAATTCTAATTTTAATTTAATATTTTTGTCGTGGGTGACTTTGGGAATACTTCGTGGATGAAAATGAGAATAAGCCAAATACTTACTGTCAGTAATGATTGACATTTGTACATGCGTTCAAAAATTAAAAAGGGTGAATAAACTATTTGTCTGTTTGTTTATTTTTAAGTCAATTAGAAGTTCCTCAAATATTTGTAAAAATAATTTACAAAATGCTGTCGCACCAATAATTAAAGTACTAGGACTGCATAAATTTCCTGAGTACAAACCAATCACGGGATCTCGATGCAAGGACCGCATAATCACGGGATCCCAATGCAACTGCTCAGCATGTACCAGGACCACATAATCACGGGATCTCGATGCAACTGCTCACCATGTACCAGGACCGCATAATCACGGGATCTCGATGCAACTGTTCACCATGTACCAGGACCGCATAATCACGGGATCTCAATGCAACTGCTCACCATGTACCAGGATCGCATAACTTATATAAGTATTCCAATCTCCCGACGCAACTGCTAACCAAGTACCAGGACATCATAATTTATAACTCAAAAACGGCTGAACAGATTCGGCTGAAAATTGGTAGAGAGGTAGCTAAGAACTGGGAGAAGGACATAGGACATGTCGATGTTACTGCTCACCATGCTTTGTAACTTAAACCAACCAGAACTGTGCAATGTGCACGTTTGGTGGCAAGTAAACTGATGAACAATTTAATTTACGCCACAACACTCAAAGGAAAATTCAAAGGGGGGAAAGTTCTCATTCCGATGATTCCGATGGTCTAAATCGACATGCCATTTTAGTTAAATAAGCTTGAATTTCCAATCCGTCTTGCATTCGCCATCACTGTAAATAAGTCACAGGACCAATCGTTGAAAGTTTGTGGTCTTAATCTCAAACATCCATGTTTTTTACATGGCCAATAATTTAAAGTGGTATGTTCACGGGTCGGAAGACCTTCCGTGTGATTTGTTTTCGCATCTAAAAACAAAAATGTAGTAAACCACAAGGTGCTACAATAAATAGCAAATAAAGAATCATTGAATAATTATATATATTTTTAAATGTGATCATGTGATATTGCCATATTGCCTTTAAGGCGGTACAAAGTTCGCCGGGTCAGCTAGTATTAGTATAGATTATACTTAATTAAGCCCGCTTTCATCCTCAAAATTCAATTACTAAACTTAGTCTTAATAAAAATTAAGTTAGAAAATACTGTTGCTTTATTTCTGTACTCTGTAAAATATAGACAAAAGATTTTCTATTTGTTTCAGATACCTGTCTTTTTGTGATAGCAGCTAACTAAATTAAAAGTTTGTCGGATCGGGTTCATTGTGTACGGATAAGAAGTTTGATTAAATTCCACCAACTGCTTCAGTTCGGACGCTCAAAGGTGAGTAATTGGACGGTTTTGATGAGTACTTAATTTGCTTTACACTTTTATATAGATTTTAAACAAAGTATCAGCAATTAAGAGATATTTGAATCATACACTCGACGCGACGTTGCACTCACCTTATTTCATTTGTTGTTATAAAACGGGATTAAACCCTTCTATTTCTTAGCCTACTTAGGCAGATTATGATAAACGTTTTGTTCGTTTCACATTCCCCCATAACATTCTCAATAAATTACTTTTACTGTACAGAAAACGGTCACGGTACCCGAATCTGTCTAATTTTACCAATCAAATATTAACCTACCACTAATGTGATAAGGTTGACAATCTATTGCAGAAATTTCACAGATTGTGGTAACTTGATGAGATGTCGTCTGTACATCTTAATCCGTCTTGCATATCCATCGCATATTCTATCTACGTCATGCCCAGCTGTACACCTTGACTTACGTTTCATAGCTGATCGGCTGAACGAAAGTCTCAGTTCCTTGTTGAATGACAATTAAGACCGCGTGCGGTTTAGCCTTAGTTCACACTGGCGTGTCTCGAGTATCGTGCTAAACTGCAGTGGTTTCCACTTCATTATGCACTAACTTCGCTTTGAGAACTGTTTAAGGTAATATTGTACGGTCAATTTAGCCGCAAATATTGGACTTGGTAGTGTATTAGTACTGTAAAGCGCGCTATTTGCGTTTGGATATCTAGTATTCATACTCGATATAAGTTACTGCATTTAAAATAAGATATTTTTTTTAATAACTTATAACCGGCTCTTTACTTTGATTTATTTTGTATGAATTTTATTCGTCATTATTTATACCGAATTTAAATGAAACGTTGGGATGCTTTCAAATTACAAAAAATAATAATAAATAATATACGTTGTTATCTGAAATGAAATATTGAATGGAATACATAGATTAATCGCAAAAGCTCCGATCGAACACACATCTGCGCCCAATCCATTATTCATTAGTTCTAATGAATATATAAAACAAACATACTTTCGTATTCTATATTGCGTGCATGTAATTGAATTCAATCAATACGTCTGCCTGTATTCAATGTAGGGATACATAAAGTCACTCCACATATAAGTTTGAAACTGACCACAGAATCAGACTAGCTCTAAAGCCTAAATTCGTTTTTGTTTTTAAGAACAAAACAGTAATAATAGCTTCATGGTCAGTTTTGTAAAACCGTTTCACAGGTACTAGATAAAGTTTTAGATATATGTATTATTTATGACAGATAATTCAATAGAAATGTAGTGAAAGTTTAAAACATTCCTATAGCATTATCTATCAGATAACTATTTAGATCCTTATCTGGAACCTGCTGTAAAACAGACGCGTACGGTCAGTTTAATAGATTCTAGATAAAGTTCGATACAGATACGATACGATACGACAGATCATGCCATTGAAAAGTTGACAAAATAAAAAACATTTCTACGGCGCTATAGATCTGATAGCTGGACGTTAGTCTTGTATTCTATATGCATATTGCCTCTGCCTAGCTTTTTCCCAACTATGTTGGGGTCGGCTTCCAGTCTAACCGGATGCAGCTGAGAACCAGTGTTTTACATGGAGCGACTGCCTCTCTGACCTCCACAACCCAGTTACCCGGGCAACCCGATACTCCTTAGTAAGACTGGTTGTCAGACTTTTTGGCTTCTGACTACCCGTAACGACTGCTTCTGTATGCATATTAATGTTATGAAACAATTACTCAGTTTTTGTCAAACCAAATATTAGGCTGTCACAGAAAAACATATCTAATAATTGATGTATTACGTACCCGCGTAATTCTTTCCCAGATCGAATTCCAGGTGTCATCAACATAAGGTCGCCCACATTTGTAACAAAGCGTTCGTTCGCAATGGTCCGCAAATAAAGACGGATGGTTGACTCATCACCTCCACAACACTGTATCTTCACTTGACGTATTACCTTCTTGGGATTACTTTATTTCTGTTTTCCTTTTATTTTTCTCTTCGATATAACTTGGAGGAGATTAACACATTTTTGGAACATACAAATTTGAAATTTGGAACATAACAATTTGCAGTAATTGGTGGCTTTGGACACCACAATTCGAGCGATCATAAAGTCAAGTAGTGTTTGACACGGTCGGTCCGTTGATGGGTCGCAATTAGAGATGCCCAAAGTGGGAATATTGGTAGCAACATTGTTACCAATATTCTCACTTTGGGCAATATTATCTACAATATTGCTACCAATATTCCCACTTTGGGCAATATTGCCGGCAACGGCACATCTTTAGTCGCAATCGATGCCATAACGAGTTTCTTCGTAGGTCCCGGCTGACATTTATACGTCATTGACCGTCATCCGAAATGACGGTCAGACTGAAGCCAGACGCCAGAAGGTCCGACAACCGGTCTTACTGAGGGGTATCGGGATACCCTGCAGCCATTACATATAAGACATTGGAACTCTGTTGTTGCCGATTAGACTGGAAGCCGATCCCAACTTTTCGGTAAAAACAGTTTAGGTAGATGATAGTAGATTTTTTCATTTAGTATCGACTTAGTTTAATATCGATACCTACCTTATATTACGGATTATTACATTTTATTGATTTGCTGTGGTTTCTAACGTCAGCATACACACAATGTACAGCCATAATATCGGATAATGTCAAATGATTCCGTAGCAATCTTATGTGGGTGGTTTTAAAATAAACTGTGTCAACACAGTAAATCGATATTCATTATGCTTATTCAAATATATTAAAATATCGAAAGGTTATTTTGGTGTAAAGGTTATAGTATCATATTAATCAACAAATTAGTATTATTTCAAATACTTTATAAAGAAAATATTTAAAGTTAAAAAATTCTGCTCTTGCAGTGTCAGACTACTATGAGATTCCCTCTTATAAGATGCAACCTAAAGTGACGAACCCACCATAAAATTACATGAACTCTTCACTCCCACTATACATTCGCACCAGATAGAGGGAGATAGAGAACAAAAGAGTATTGTTAACGTCATAATCGCGTCGCTAGATAACGCCGAGATAGCCGCACGTAGTGGAGAGCCTGGCCTAGTTTACACCCCACTGTTCCTGCTGGCTGAATAGTGCTTTCTTGACTAAATGAATGTTGCCTCAATGCTTAGTTTCTTTATGTGGTGTTTATTATTTGTTGTGATGCGAATGGCTGTCGTGTTTGATGGTTTGTTTGAAGATATGCGTGTTAAAAGGTAAAACATATTGCTGCTAACAAAATAATAACAAAATGTGCCACTGGATTTTCTGACGCGTTTATAATAATTTAAATTTTAATCATTCATACTTTGTAATTATAGGTGTGTGTAATGATAAGTGCATTATGAAACTCGCTCATAGAAAATTGATATTTTTTATTATATTTATCAACACTTGTTTTGTACAAAATTGTCTGTAAAAGTGGAAATCAATTCATAGTTATCTCTTAAAGTAATCTTTACTAATATAGCGCTTCCACGGCAAAACTACTGACCCAATTTAAATTAAAGAAAACACGAACAATCTAGAGCCTTTTTTTATCGATGGGAAATCATCAGAATGACCCCTCCCGCTGTGGGTGATAGCGTGAGGCAGCGTTAGACTTTTACTGAGTAAAACCCACCGTGTTCCTTTGGGAGCCCTTTGTGTGCTAGGGCCGCGGTTACTTCTTAAAACAATCCCGCAGCCCCGATAGGCTCTGGTCCGGGCTACGCAGAGGAACAACAATCTAGAGCCTGAGAAAGGATCTAGACGGAAAGCGGTTTCCCGGACCGTAAGTAAAACCCCGGGAACAGTCCTCTATAAATATAACATGTGTAGGATGGTAAATCAATTAATATGTCACTGAAAGTACGTTTGTGAATATATAATGTACATTCGTTCCAATAAAATATGAGTTAGCTCCTTTAATTCCGTTACAAATTAAGTAGTTATGATAATATTAATGTTAATGTGTATTTATAAAGTTTACTCATATCATTAATAATTTAAAATGGTTAATTAGGATTGGAGCATTAAGTCTCATTTTAGGGATCTAATATAACTGTGCAACAGAGCAATACAGAGCAAGCAATATTGTATGTTCTGTGCCAAAATAGTCACTGCCAGTAAATTCTATTGAAATTTTGGGAGAGCGAGGTATATGTTACTTTACTAATTCTACCCATTCCCATAAAACGATATAAGTCAAGCTATAATTGAACCTAATTAGGTACATGATAGTCACTTAAACTTAGGTAATAAAGTAGTTAAAATAAGCAGTCACTTTAAATAAACTTCGTCTAAGAGCTAGCAGGTTATTAAATAACAACGTTAAAAAGTTACACCGGCAAGTGGCAATTAACAATTTCTTGGAAAAACGCTTCGTAATAAGTTTTTTTTTTGTTTGAAAGTCTAATTTCGTTACTTTGAACGACATGTTTTTTGAAAAACTTTCTGTAGTAAAATAAGACTAATTGAAAATTTTCTGCTTAGTTTAATAAGTGCATTTTTGTAAAAAATCTAACTTTGTTTCCAACAAGATAAATTGAAGCAGATGTTTCAAAAGTTTGAAAATCTTTTGCTTACCCTTCAGCGACTCTTTTTAAAATTCATTCAGAGGTGCCTAAAATATCATTTCCAAAATAAAATATCAGACGCGCGAAAAATCTACGTGGCCTAATATCCAACCAATCACAAAGTCATTATAAACATATTACAATTTTATCTCTTAATTCACACCATAAACTACACTCATGCAGCCATAAAATCCGATTTTGAATCGATTAGCGCATAACTCGCACTCTAGGTAATCGGAAAAACATGCCATTAAACATTTTCCGAGAACATTTTTCTTTGATAAAGCTAGTCGATTCAAATCGATACCTACAATCATGTAATAAGGCACTCGAGTTATAACGAGCAGGTGAACAATTTGCTCTAACGAGTGTGAACGAATCGTATGAAGCATATGACTCTCGTCATTGGCATACTTATCGGATTGTCGATTCGATTTTAGAGAATCGGAAAGATTTGTACAAACTCGGAAGTTTTTTTTAGTTACTTTGATTTGGAAAAATAAACTTGTAAGTATTATATGCAGAATTTAGATCCTTAGAACCTAATGGTTAACTTACAACTCTACTGTAAAGTTTTCCTGTTTTATCTATACTAATATTATAAAGCTGAAGAGTTTGTTTGTTTGTTTGTTTGTTTGTTTGTTTGAACGCGCTAATCTCTGGAACTACTGGTCCGATTTGAAAAATTCTTTCAGTGTTAGATAGCCCATTTATCGAGGAAGGCTTTAGGCTATATAACATCACGCTGCAACTATTAGGAGCGAAGAAATAAGGGAAAATGTGGAAAAAACGGGAAAGATTATTCATCCTTGAGGGCTTTCGTTGCGTGCGCTGCGAAAACGGTTCAAGATACCAAAAATATATGTAGGAAAGAATTATTCCTCTTGAAATGAGCTAAAAAAATGTCCGCGACAGTATATGTCTATCTTTTAAGATTAACTCTCTAGAACCGTTTTTATGGTAATCTTTGGTGGAAATGAATGCATTATTTGTTAAGAGTTGTATGAACGTAATAATATTAATCTTTATCCAAATAAATAATAAATATTGTTGTTGATTAAGAGTATTTCATCTATACTAATATTATACAGCTGAAGAGTTTGTTTGTTTGTTTGAACGCGCTAATCTCAAAAACTACTGGTCCGATTTGAAAAATTCTTTCAGTGTTAGATAGCCCATTTATCGAGGAAGGCTTTAGGCTATATAACATCACGCTGCAACTATTAGGAGCGAAGAAATAATGGAAAATGTGGAAAAAACGGGAAAAATTATTCATCCTTGAGGGCTTTCGTTGCGTGCGCTGCGAAAACGGTTCAAGATACCAAAAATATATGTACGAAAGAATTATTCCTCTTGAAATGAGCTAAAAAAATGTCCGCGACAGTATATGTCTATCTTATAAGATTAACTCTCTAGAACCGTTTTTATGGTAATCTTTGGTGGAAATGAATGCATTATTTGTTAAGAGTTGTATCAACTTAATAATATTAATCTTTATCCAAATAAATAATAAATATTGTTGTTGATTAAGAGTATTTAATCTATACTAATATTATACAGCTGAAGAGTTTGTTTGTTTGAACGCGCTAATCTCAGGAACTACTGGTCCGATTTGAAAAATTCTTTCAGTGTTGGATAGCTCATTTATCGAGGAAGGATATAGGTTTCTTTTTATCCGGGTACGTCGAGTAGTCTTCTATCTTCTTCTTCTTTCTTCTTCTACCTTCTTCTTCTTCTATATAAATAAAACTCAAAGTCCTGACTGATTCACTGACTCAACATCGCAGGGCCCACACCCGTGAACCTATAAAGCTGATTTTTTTCACAGAGGTTCATCTTAAGACTCTGACGCGTGTTAAGAAAGGTTTTTTTGAAATTCGTGTCCTAAGGGGTTGAAATAGGGGTTGAAACTTTGTATGGCGAATGATTATTAATTACGAATTTCGACATGAAACTTGGTGAAGTTACTCCTTGAAATAAATAAGTAAACACGTGTTTCACATTTTTTTAAATAAATCCATTAAAGGGTTAAAATGGGGTTTCCGGTTAAAATGGGGTTGACAATTTGTATGGTGAACTAATCAACGCAAGGCCCAAACCCGTAAATCAATAAAGCGAAATTTTGCACAGAGGTTCATCATAAGAGTTTCACGTGAGATAAGAAACGATTTTTTTAAATTCGTCCCCTCAGGGGTTGAAATAGGGGTTGAAATGCGTATGGCGAACCAATATTAATTACGAATTTCGACATGAAACTTCGTGTAAGTTACTCCTTGAAATAAATAAGTAAACACGTGTTTCACCATTTTTTTTAAATTCCACCCCTAAGGTGGTAAATAGGGGTTTAGTAATTTGTATAGAAGGCTTATGATTTTTGATGAAAGTGACATGAAATTTTGAAGATAGATTTCTCTTAGGGTGTAGACATCGCATCGCATTTTACGAAAATATACCCCTAGGTGAGTACAACGGGGGTTGGTAGTTTGTATGAAAGTCCTATGTTTTTGGTGTGTTTACCTGATGCAGAACCGCAACAAACGAGCTAAACTATAAGAGATACAAGAATGGTGCCATTGTAAAAATTTATCCACGTGATGAAATTTTTCTGCTGAGATATTTAATTTGAAGATCTAGAACACCTTATGTGGAACTTCAAGAGCCCAGCTATACTATAACACGTGTAGGAATGATGTCTTAGCAAAAGTTGTTTAAACTGGTGTGTTGACTAACAAAAATGAAAGTTCTGAATCGCCTCGCATATTCAGTCGCTACCGGGCTCTTAGAATACGACATCAGATGCTTCATATCTTTGATTTTGACGACCCCGTTGTCGCTGGCATAAGCGACATGATCCGCGTACGAAGTCGCGGGCAGAAGCTAGTTTTTTATATGTATTACGATTTTAAAAATTATCAAGTGTCGTCGCACCATATTTAATTTAATAGTAAACTATTTCGAATTCCTTTCTACTACATTAACCGGTCGCTTAATGGAGTAGAAAACGGTTGTTTTAAGGGTCCACTTATTTTAAGTGAATCCTTAAGTACTTCCCTAACTTTTGTTAGGTCGGTTTGTAAGGGATTTACCTTTACTGAATACTAAAACTTACTACTCACTAAGTTGAATCAGCTTAGATACTCTTGTATGTAAATAGGAATCCGAAGTGACAAGTTCTTGTTTACGTGTGACTTAAAAAGTATTATGTGACTTTGGAAAATAAACCCTAAGCACTATAAAGGCTTCGAGTTACATGATAAATAAATGGAACAAATAAGTACCTCCGAAGAACTACGCTGAAATAAGCCATTTACTTACAAAGCGGTCTTCAATCAGACTTTGTAGGCAAAACAGAATAAGACTATCGCAAATCCGTTTGAGCATTCCCCATCATCCTTGATGAAAATTGTTCCCTGATTCAGTGTTCGCTTTGCTCAAAGAAACTGTTCCAGTCTCATTAGCATGCATACGACTCAGATCTTCCTTTAAACATTCACTTCATTGAAAATATTCGCTACCTTTATATTTCTTCTTCGATATCTAAAAATCTATAAAAGTGCTCCCATTCTGCACATAAAAATAAAAGACAAAAATATTGTAATGCTATCTACAATTTCGCCATTTTGCTTAACAAAATCTGAATAAAGGTTTCAGAATATCGAGTATCGAGAAGTGGCAGTTATTCGATAAAGTTTATTCGCAATCTCGCCATCGCTCGATACAAGTATCAAGATAATGTTATATCGAGAGCAGGTTACGTACAGAAACCTGTCATTCGACAAACTCAGTTCGTCACGTGTGCGACGAATATTAACGTCATCAGCATTGAATTGAAATCCGTTGCAATTGGAATGTTCGAGATTGAAATACTGAATGTGACTAACGACTGCTTGTTATTTTATGTTGAAAACCGTGTCATTACTGTTTTATGAGTTATTGAATAAATATGAACACGAGCCAATTTTCTAAATCGCCATGATTACATAATTTTTTGATCGCTGTGTTTATCGTCCCTGAACACGAAGTATGATTAGGTTGGCAGTAGGAACTTAGTAGTTTGCCTGATTTTAGCTGTACATACCTGCTTCTAAATATATGGGTATTGTATCGACCTAAATAAATTTTCACTCGAAAGCAATGGAAACAATATACAGATACATTTCAATAGAGTCCCACTTGAAAAAGCTTTTGTGTTTGATTTTCGTGGAACTGATAATCCCGTTCTGATATTTTAGTCGGATACTGAAACTTTGTTATTGGGAGTTACACGGAATTTCGATAGAATACCATGTCGACTTTGTTCGATGCAATAGCTATTCAAGTTTTGTTATTTACGATAGAAAAAGTCAAGTATCGCAGCTAGTTTGTTTTTTTTTTAAAAAGCCTTTTTATCGTCCCAATGCTGGGTACAGGCCTCCTCTCACACGGAGAAGGATTGAGCATTAATTTAATTGAGCTAGCTTGTTAGAACGTTTTTTTTACATAGGTAATTTAATACAGTGATGTTTCTTAAACCGTTACTATAAAATAAGAATAAAGTTTGAAAATTTGCCGCTCATAATATTTTTTTCCCTAGCTTTGTTGGGTTACATGAAAATAAATTTATTTTCTTGGTTTAATGATTATGGAAGTACTATAGTTGCGAGTAATTAAAGAAACTATTTTTCAATTAGGCCACAGCACTAAAGATATTGCTTTAATATTTACATAACTATTTAGTTCTGAGAAGTTTTGTTTAAATGATTCACTAAAACTTACTCATTACAAATGTTTGTTTTGCTCTGTTTTGTAAATAGCACTCAGTGTTTGACATTTACATGTATTGTTTCAACCGAAGTTGAAATTGTTTTGACCACTTTTCTATAACTACAAACAATTAGTGAATTCCTTTGAAGATGGATAAATGATTTAGTAGAAGTCAAACTTCAAAGGTTTAAGCATTCGCGATATGATGGGGAATTTCTAAATGAAATTAAAGGAACACAGTGATTTATAACAAACTTTAAACTCTCCTATCTTCATACTGTAGAATTTATTTTTTCTGCAATCATAAAAATTGTTCACCATTTTTATCTCACGAATTTTGTCCTGACAATAAGAAAATACAGGTTTGGATATTATACGCGTTTATACTAATTTCAGTGACAGACTTCGATCGTTTATACTTACTACTAGCAGTTCTCAGAGATTACACCCGCAATCCATGGAACTATTTCCAGCACCCGCATAAAAAGTCAAATGCCCCATTAATATCGATCCAGCCATTTTGAAATTATACACATAAGTTTGGTGTTTTTATTGAGGTTGGCACTCCTTACAGTTTTAATAGTATCTGCAACCTAAATCTGAAATCAAAAAGATACATAAATCTTGGAACCAGTTTAATAACGTTATTGGCTATCAGAATAACAATAACTTTTTAAAGCAATTTATATCTTAGGTCTCAACACTGGCTTCAAAGAAAATATTTGATAAATTTTACTTTGACATAGATCAGAAGGGCTTATAAATTGTTTCTTTATAGTTTGTTGTTTGAAAGAAATACTTGGCCGTCAACGTACCTATTAATATTATCTCCCAATATTTTACTAGGCTTCTTTTGTTTGATAATATTTTATTTGTATGGTAAAAAAAAAATTGAATAGCCACACTTTTTATACTCAAGTGTAAGTACATACATAAATTCTCCAATTATTAAAAAAAAACACCAGGTTGCACTCCGGGAGTGCTGGCAGAAGTGAAAACATGAATACCTATTAACTTTATGCGTTTTTAATATTTTTTTGAGATTATGGAATGAAGAAAGAGCACAACTACTTTTTACTGTCATCACTTGCTCTCGATATTGAGAGTTTCTCAAAAAAAACTTTTGTCCCTATGACTGTACTGGATTAAATATAATCAAAATTTAAGCACGACTCCATCTATGATTTTGAAGAATAAAAACTATACGTACTCGTACTTTCATACTTGACTAACTACTTGACTTTAAAAAATTATAGATGGCGCAACACATTTTTTCTCAGATGTCTTTCCTCGATTTTGAGGAGTTCTGGTTGAGCTAAAATTATTCAAATATATATNATACCCCAACTGGATTAAATATAATCAAAATTTAAGCACGACTCCATCTATGATTTTGAAGAATAAAAACTGTAGGC